>JALGBA010004131.1:132500-272500 GCA_023970755.1 Azemiops feae | reverse complement strand
AAAGAAAGGAAGGAAGAAAGAAAGAAAGAAAGAAAGAAAGAAAGAAAGAAAGAAAGAAAGAAAGAAAGAAAGAAAGAAAGGAAGGAAGGAAGGAAGGAAGGAAGGAAGGAAGGAAGGAAGGAAGGAAGGAAGGAAGGAAGGAAGGAAGGAAGGAAGGAAGGAAGGAAGGAAAGGACTGTCCTTGTACCTTTAAGCTTTCCTCAAACAAAATGTCTTTCCAACTTATAATATTTCAAGGAGAAGGGAAAGTAACCAGGTTTAACATTTTGGTATCCTGTATCTCCAGAGCATTCAGATTCAATCTAGGCATTTTGGGCAAGAATTATTTCTCCCTCTGCGGTGAAGGTCTACCTGAAAATAATCTTAAGGCCCTGAAAATGTGATATCCACTTTCTACTTCACACGTACTAGCTGAAATCAGCCCTGCTAGCAACCTTATAAGATTGTTGTGAGCGGTGCAAACCTCTGCAGTGATTCGCTTAACAATTGTGGCAAGGAAAGGTCGTAAAATGGGGCAAAACTCGCTTTACAAATGTCTCAGCAAGGGAAATTCTGAGCTCAGTGGAGGTCACATGTCGAGGATTACCCGCATTTGTGGACCGTTTGCATGTCCATTGAATAAACAGACCCATTTGGACTGCCCTTTAAAAAAATTTTTAAATAAATAAAGTTACACAGAAAAAATATATCCCACGTCGGTCGGAGGAGAAGCGGCTATTCGTATTCTCCTTGCAGTGTTTCTTAATAATTTAATTCCCATTAGGAGCGAGCGGCTTTCAGGGGAGACAAGATTTATAGAGACTTTCACTCCAGGTTGAGGTTTTTGTCTTTCGGTGTTTTCCTGGCATTTATCATGCATGTTTTAATTTAGATCTGAGCCTTGTTACCATCTGGTCATTATTGCAAAGAAATATTCATTTGCTCGGAGTGACACCGGCTTCATTCATCACGGAGGGAGGAGAAAGCTGGAACGGAAGCCGATGCTGGTGGAATGCGAGGCACAAAATGATGAAGAATTCCACCTCTAACCCGAAGGTGGGAGAAATATTGCTAGTCCTTGACTGACCAGCACAATGGAGGCCAATGTTTCCATGGATAAGCAAGGCACCGGTTCAATCAGAATAGAGCTGGAAGGGACCTTGGAGGTCTTCTAGTCCAGCCCCCTGCTCAAGCAGGAGAACCTATACCATTTCAGACAAGTGACTGTCTAGTTTTTTCTTAAAAATCTCCAGTGATGAAGCACCTATAACAGTGTTTCCCAACCTTAGGAACTTTAAGACGCGTGGACTTCAACTCCCAGAATTCCCCAGCCAGCTGAATTCTGGGAGTTGAAGTCCACGCATCTTAAAGTTCCCGAGGTTGAGAAACACTGACCTACAACATCTGAAAACAAGTTGTTCCACTGGTTGATTGTCCTCACTGTTAGGAAGTTTCTCCTTAATTCCAGATTGCTTCTCTCCTGGATTAGTTTCCATCCATTGTTTCTCGTCTTGCCTTCAGGTGCTTTGGAGAATAAGGTGACCCCCTCTTCTTTGTGGCAGCCCCTCAAATATTGAAACACTGCTGTCATGTCACCCCCTATCATGTCCTTCTTTTCTCCAGACTAGTCAAACTCAAATCCTGCAACTTCATAGGTTTTTACTGTCCAGGCCTTTAGTCCTCTAAGATGCTCTTCTTCGCACTTTTTTTTTTTGCACTTTGCAGTTTTCCCCAACCTCTTTTTTTTGTAATGTATTAAGGGATTGTACCCCATTTTATGACCTTTTTTGCCATGGTTGCGTTTTTCTTAATTTTTAATTTTTTTTTTTAATTTCCAAAGTTAAAATACAAACTTCAACAGAAAAAAAAAGGAGAGCAAAACAAAGCAAAGCTAGATGAAACCAAAAATATGCATAAAAAATAAATAATAACAAAATGATGACAATGACAACGATGACAACAATAATAACAACAACAACAATAACAATAACAATAATAATAGCTTCTTTGCATAGGCGGCACTTACTGTCTGTTGCTGTCTTCTCAATTTTGACTTTGTATGCATTTGTCCTTAAGGCTTGGTCTTGTGCAGCCAGAATTAGTCCCTCGGTCTCTTTCTTCAATTTTCCTGCTCTTAGCCATTGCCAGGTCTTGTTATTATCTGCTTTCCCAGCTATTTTTTTTTTTTAAATGTACTGGCCATGTACTGCTTTGTCTTCCCATGCCTCTGTTCTGTTCTTCATTTGGTCTTTCTTGTAAGCCAGTTTGGTCTCTCCAGTAGTCAGTAAGCCTTCCTGATATACTAATTTCAGTGCATCTTCATCATTGTCCTTCAGATATTCTTCCAAAGCCATTTTGGAGAACATAACAAAATACAAAGACCTACAAATAGAAATAGAAAGACTGTGGCAAAAGCAAGCAAGGATAGTACCAACAGTAATAGGCGCCTTGGGTGCAATCCCAAAACAACTGGAGCACCACTTGAACACCATCATTGGCATTGACAAATTCGCCATTAGTCAATTGCAAAAGGCGGCCTTACTAGGAACTGCTTCCATCCTGCGACAATATCTGTAATACCATCAAACATCCACATCTGCCTATCCCAGGTCCTTGGTAAGGACTCGATAGATAGACAAAAATGCCAAATCCAGTCTGAACATCTGGCTGACTGTGCGATAATAATAATAATAATAATAATAATAATAATAATAATAATAATAATAATAATAATAATAATAATAATAATAATAATAATAATAATAATAATAATAATAATAATAATAATAATAATAATAATAATAATAATAAATACCTGAAGGTTATTGTTAAATTTTTACCAGTCCAATCCTATTAACAACAACAACAAAAAAACCCACCTTAGTCAGAACTGCCTATATACTCAGACGTTGCCTTAACAGCTCTTACATCCTTGGTTAGGACTTGAACTGTTCCACCTTGTGAAGTACTGATAAATATATTTCAAGTTTTTAGAATGGAACAGAACAGAACAGAACAGAACAGAATCTTTATTGTCACTTTAAATATATACTAATCGGCATACATTAAAATGAAATTTCATTGCATTCAGCTCTCAAAAAAATACCATTATGCATTTACCCACATACACACACATAATATGACACAGAGAAACAGATATGATGCCATGGTTGTTAAGCGAATCGCTGCATGTGAATATTGAGTCAATCTCCGCCATTGACTTTGCTTGTCAGAAGGTTGCAAAAGGGGACCACGTGATTCCGGGACACTGCAGCCGTCACAAATATGAGCCAGTTGCCAAGTGTCTGAATTTTGATCATGTGACCTCACAAGTCACTTTTTTCTAGTGATGTTGCAACTTCGCACGGTCACTAAATGAACTGCTGTAAGTCAAGGACTACATGTATAAGACAGACGCTAACGTAGCTCTCCTCCTATGGTTTCCAAGGGATACTCTTCTGAAAAGCTTCTTCTTTGATGTGAAACAAAGAAAGGAAAGCAGAATGTAATATTTCCTGTAAACTTCCAAGCTGTTTCTGTGTTTAGAAGTTCATATTTATGTTTAATTATTGATGCTAAGCCTAACAACTTTCAAGAATACTGGCAGCAGGAAGGAGTGATAAAATACAATATATTTGAAAAGAGTTTCCAAACTGTTTTAGCAGTACCGACAGGATTCAACTCCTTAGATTATTCCCTCTTCTTGTCTACATTGGCTTATCTTGGCTTGTCTTCTCTGCCATCATCTTTATAAACCAAGCCTGTTAGCCTGGGTAGTGCTAGACTATCATTCAAATCAAGTTCGGTCAAGTCAACACACGCCAAGTCAACCCAACCCAACCCAACCCAAGTCAAGCCCAAGTCAAATGAAGCCAGACCAAATCAACCCAAGCCAACTCAACTCAACTCAACTCAGATAATCAAATCAAATCAAATCATACCAATATTACGGTTCTTGACCAGCTTTTACACTAAAAAGAGAAATAGTTCGATGTAACAGTTCGTTATTGGGAAAAGAAAACAAGAAATGAATAAAATGATATATTTAATTAAACATTTTGTGCAATTATGTGATTTGATAAGGATATTCAGCCATCTGGTATGTGAGTATGGGGTTAACATCCAGTGGT
The DNA here is from genome assembly GCA_023970755.1 of Azemiops feae. Taxonomy (NCBI): domain Eukaryota; kingdom Metazoa; phylum Chordata; class Lepidosauria; order Squamata; family Viperidae; genus Azemiops; species Azemiops feae. Next base: position 268,391 of record JALGBA010004131.1, on the reverse strand, counting down.
GGGATTCAAATATGTGAACAACCAGTTCTCTCTGTGGATGCCACTTCTGGAAATCCGTTCTGGACCTGGGCAACAAAAAATTAGCTACCAATTCTGCCGAACTGATGTGAATCCCACCACTGTTAACATCCCTTAAAAAGTATTAAACATTTTTCATTGAGACTCACCAAGAAGGAAGTGTGTTGGGGGTTGCTTTCTGTAGGGTCCTTCGTGCTCTCTGAACTTGGTTGTTTTCTTGCAGATGTTTCATTACCCAACTAGGTAATGTCATCAGTGCTAAAAGGGCCTGGGATTTGCTCTTTGTTTAAATACGAGTGACTTGCCCTGTCACTGTTGATGTTCTTTGTAGTTTCTTGTTTAGACTATTGTTTACTGTTTTATTGCTTGTATCATGAATGAAACTTTGGCAGCTATGTGCCTCTTCATTTCAACTTGCCATTAGAGTAAGGAGGGGTGTTGCTTTAGAATGGGTTAGACAGAGAAACGAAACCTCTACGATTCCATTGAAGACTGTGAGATCCTGAAACCTTTCCAAGGACACCGCAGCAGGTGTGGAGAGGAAACAGACGGTTCCCATAACAAAGTGAAATTGTTTACTACATACAGGGACAACATGAGAGGTTGGGGGTTTGGCTGGGGAAATTATTGTTTAATTCTATGAACTGGTGTCTGGGAACCTCAGAGTTAGTTTTGCTTCGACATTATTATGCTGTGTATTCAAAAAAACAGTAAGATTTTTGGTGACGGAATGAACCTGGAGTTTTGTTTGGATTCTCGAGCTAGATGTTGACAGCTTGTCTGAGTTAGTAGTTAGGAGTTGATTGGTTTCTTGGACTAGTGTTAACCTTGTCTATGGCTTGGTTGTTGGTCTAGTGCCGGGGTAGGCAACCTTGGCTCTTTTATGACTTGTGGACTTCAGCTCCCAGAATTCCTGAGCCAGCCATGCTGAGGGGAAAGGGAGAGGTTTCCAAGCTGAGCCATGCTGGCTCAGGAATTCTGGGAGTTGAAGTCCACGAGTCATAAAAGAGCCAAGGTTGCCTACCCCTGGTCTAGTGTTAATCTTGGTGTTAATCTCTGCTTATCTGGGTATTCGAGGCCGCAATCAGGCAACCCCAGTTTGAGTTCATTTCAAGAAAGGAGTTGAGATGACACAATGGTAAAGAATGGAATGAGAAAAGTGAGGTCCTTGATGATCTCTGAGCTCATTGCTTTCATGCAGACATTTCATTACTGAAGTAGGTAACATCACTGATGATGTTCCCTAGTTGGGTGATGAAATGTCTGCAAGGAAACAACCCAGCTGCAGCTGCTGCTGCTCTTCCTCCTCCAGCTCCTCCTCCTCCTCCTCCTCTCAACAAACCCCATTTCCTTCTAGCACTGATGATGTTTCCTGGTTGGGTGATGAAACGTCTCCAAGAAAACAACCAACCTCAAAGAGCTCCTCCTCCTCCTCCTCCTCCTCCTCCTCCTCCTCCTCTCAACAAACCCCACTTTCTTCTAGCACTGATGATGTCCCCTAGTTGGGTGATGAAATGTCTGCAAGACAACCACCCAGCTCAGAGAGCACCCAGGACCCCGCGGTTCAATCCTGAGCTGCAAAGATTTTCTCCTGTCAGAATCTAAGGTTGGACTCTCCGATGCCGAAGAAGTTCTGAAGGGTTGTTTCCAAAGTGGAAAGTGTCCTCGAACAGCTGAGGGAGTGCAAAAATGTGCCGGAACGCCAAAGGGGAGCCTGCTTCTTTTTTTTAATGACTTCGCCAAGAATAATTGCGTTCCTCTGGAAATCATTTGGTGACAGGTCCCGCCCGAGGACCATCTGCTCTCCCAAAACCCAGACCTATAATTTGAATAAATTATCAATATTTGGCAGAGCTGGGTTTATTAACGGGCAGAATGTTTGAATAGTCCTTCTTTTAATCAGAGGACCGGAACAAGCTGTTGGCGTGGCAGTTTCCGCAGCCCTTGCTCCCGGTTCTCTTTTCTTTCCCTCAACTTCCATCTTTGTCCTTCTGGGTGTGTTTTTTTCTCTCTCTCTCCAACTTCTGCCGAATGAGGAGTTTTGGGGTTTTTTTCCTAGTGGGTTCTTGGCTCAAAAGAAAGCAAAGGAGAGCAACAGGTGAAGTGGGGGAGAGAAAGCCATTAATAACCTCTATATCAAAAAGAAAAAAATAGCATGTCTGCCTCTCTAAGAGGCCTCTTGAGTGCTCTGCTATTATTAGCCAGACAAAGGTGCACGGTGGGCTGCAGGAACGTCTCTTTCGATCCGCCGGCCATTTTGTTTCCCCTCTCTCAATTCTGCATCAGAGACAAAAAATTTTTTATAGATTTCCTCTCCAGCCTCAACCCTGCTAGTTAATGTGGCAAGCCATCTTTGCGGAGAACTAACCTAGCCTGTTTATGAGGAAGCATCAAAGCAAGGACAACAGCTGGGATGATTATTTGAAACTCAGGAGAGTGAAGGGTCAGGTCCGTGGTGCTCTCTGAGCTGGGTGGTTTTCTTGTGGACATTTCGTGACCTAACTAGGTAACATCATCAGTGCTAGAAGGGAGTGATGGTTAGGAAGAGGAGGAGGGGGAGGAGAAGGAGGAGGACTGGAGGACTTTGGTGCTCTCCGAGATTGGTTGTTTTCTTCCGGATGTTTCATGACCCAACTGGGTAACATCATCAGTGCTAGAAGGGAGTGGGGTTTGTGGAGAGGAGGAGGAGGAGGAGGAGGAGGAGGAGGACTGTGGGGTCCTTGGTGCTCTGAGCTTGATTGTTTTCTTGAAGACATTTCATTACCCAACTAGGTAACTTCATCAGTGCTAGAAGGGAGTGGGGTTTGCACTAATGATATTACCTAGTTGGACCATGAAACATCTGCAAAAAGAGCACCAAGGACCCCACAGTTCAGCCTGAACTACAAATATTCTCTTCTATTGGAACTTCATGTGTTTTTTTTCTAAAATGCTTCTTCTAACACCATCAGTACTATACAGGCCTTCTAGAAATTGTCTCAGATTGCTGGCACATGTTCAGCTGATCATTGATCCCACCAAGCAATGTTCACCTTAGTGGGTTTCTTTATAGGCGAGATACAGGAAAAAGAGAGAAATTGATCAGTTCTGAAATTAGGAAAGCCAGAGATAATTTCCAGTAGTGCGCACGTGAATTTAAAAAAATGTGATGCTCCTTATTCTTGTTTCACTTTCTTCCAGTAAAAAGGAAAAACACATACACCCAACAATTTTCCCACTCTAACGAAAAACGTTTCTCTGAACTTTCATCATTTTCTAAGCCTTGCTTCTTTCTCTCCCGAGATCCATGGCTTTCCCAAAACTAAGTAAAATAAACCATAGTTCAACCATGGCTTAATGCCAGTTGCTGCGAGACGGATTCTCGGAGTCCTAGTAGTCAATCACTTAAATATGAGCCAGCCATGTGCTGCAGCTGCCAAAAAAGCCAACACAGTGCTGGGCTGTATTAACAGAGGGATAGAATCAAGATCACGTGAAGTGTTAATACCACTTTACAATGCCTTGGTAAGGCCACACTTGGAATATTGCATCCAGGTTTGGCCGCCACGATGTAAAAAAGATGTTGAAACTCTAGAAAGAGTTCAGAGAAGAGCAACAAAGATGATCAAGGGACTGGAAGCTAAGACATATAAGGAATAGTATGTCCAGTCTAATGAAAAGAAGGACCAGGGGTGACATGATAGCATTGTTCCAATATCTCAGGGGCTGCCACAAAGAAGAGGGAGTCAAGCTATTCTCCAAAGCACCTGAAGGCAGGACAAGAAGCAACGGATGGAAATTAATCAAGGAGAGAAGCAACCTGGAACTAAGGAGGAATTTCCTGACAGTGAGAACAAACAGTGGAATGGCTTCCCTCCAGATGTTATGGGTGCTCCATCACTGGAGGTTTTTAAGAAGAGACTGGATAGCTACTTGTCTGAAATTGTATAGGGTCTCCCGCTTGAGCATGGGGTTGGACTAGAAGACCTCCAAGGTCCCTTCCAATTCTGTTATTCTATGATTCCGTAAGGGTCTCCCACTTGAGCAGAGGGTTGGACTAGAAGACCTCTAAGGTCCCTTCCAATTCTGTTATTCTATGATTCCATAAGAGTCTCCTGCTTGATCAGGAGGTTGGATTAGAAGACCTTCAAGATCCCTTCCAACTCTGTTATTCTTTGATTCCGTAAGGGTCTCCCGCTTGAGCAGGGGGTTAGACTAGAAGATCTCCAAGGTCCCTTCCAATTCTGTTATTCAATGTTCTAAACTAAGCAGATCCAAATTCAGGTAGCTTACCAAGTTTACAACTCTGAAAGAATTTAAGGCAAAAAAAAAACCCTATTTGATATCTCACCTTCCCTAGTGAACTAACTAATGTGTGTGGAAACATGTTTGGGAAGTAAAAAAACAAACTGGGGTTTGTTTTATTCATGGTAAATTTATTATAATAAGAATGGTCTTTGTCATTGTGGCCAAATTAATGTGTTTCAGCTCTCTTTGAAAAGGGCTGCTATTGGTTACACGTAGTCCTCAACTTACGACCACAGTTGGGACTAGAATTCTTGTCATAAATCATTCTGCTCATAAGTCGAGGCACCACCTGACTCTTTTAACCCATTTTTTATGGCAGTCATTAAGCAAATCTCACAGTCATAAGTTCAATTCTCTCAGAGCATGCACAGTCTTATTGCGCTGAGATAACCCAGGAGTAAACACAGTAAACAGTGGTTTGCATTAAATGGTGGTTTATCTTACACTATCTACAATATCATATACCAGGAACAATATACATACATGTGTTAATACAGAAGGATTCAACAAACCACAATTACAGCAGGAAATGGAAGAGAGAGAGAGAGAGACACTCCGGTAAAAGCCTTCCCTTTTATACTCAGGCTCTTAAAGGGATACAGACCCTGCTGAGTCATTCCTATCATTGCATCATCCACTTTACATTACATTACATCAGCTGGTTAGCCTTTAAATCATTACCCTGACAAATTCCACTCTCCCAAATGGGCATTTTTTTGCCATTAAACTACTGGTTGTAAGTTGTATATAAGTTGTGTAAGTCCTTGACTTACAACCATTTGTTGGAAGTTACAACAGCACTGAAAAAAAGTGATTGAGGACCATTTTTCACCCTTAACAACCCTTGGAGCATCTCCAGGGTGACGTGATCAAAATTCAGACAAATGGCAACTGACTTGTATTTACGACGGTCGCAGCGTTCCGGAGGGTCACGTGATCCCCCTTAGCGACCTTCTGACAAGCCAAGTTGATGGGGGAGCCAGATTCACTTAACGACCGTGTCACTAACTTCACAACTGCAGTGATTCACTTAACAACCGAGACAAGAAAGGTCGTAAAAGGAGGCAAAACTCACTTAAACAACTGTCTCGCTTAGCAACAGAAACGTTGGGCTAAATTGCGGTCGTAAGTCGAGGAAGACCAATAGGCCACTACAAAGAAGGAGAGAGAAAGGGAAAGGCAACAGGAAAACGAAGGAATGCAAAAAAATGACCATGTGGTTATCAATTACATCGTAATGAGACGTGAGCGGAGAATTTTAAACATTATTCCTAGCATCGCTTGGGGGAAAAAAAAAATACAATATATTTACAGGAAATTATCCCTCGGTGATGAATGGCGTATTTCAAGTAACGGGCCTCTAATGAAGGCCTATCTTTCAGTGGCACAAAAGCTTATTTCTAAGTACGATGTGTTTTAATTAAAAAGAAAGAAAAAGAACTTAACACACATCTGCCAGAGAGCAAAAATAAACCTTACCGTTTTGCGCGATGCTATTTTATTAGTTAAATTTCCTTCTTGGGTCCCCAAAAGGTGACCATTAAAAACACAATCAAGAGATAATAAGGTTCTGGATAATAAATAAGAATGTGTGTGTATGTGTATATGTATATGTGTATATATATGTGTGTGTGTGTATATGTGTCTGTGTGTGTCTGTGTGTATATATATATATACAGTATGTATGTATGTATGTATGTATGTATATATATATGTATGTATGTATGTGCACACACACACACACATACACACACACACACACACACACATATATATATCCTGCACTAATAACACTAGAAATTCTCTTTAAAGGATTGGTTCATCCTCTCTTAATGTAAGAGCAAACATTTGTGGCACTTTCAGGATATATCTGTATAAATAGCATATATTTTCCTGGCTACGGCCAGTTTCATTACAGGGCTAAAAAAGCAGAATGAAATGAGTATCATTTTTAAATGGTATCTCCAAAATCTTAAGGACTAGGAACTTGGCTCTTCCCCCTCTCCCCCAAAAGGGAAGTTCTATAATCATTAATAATAGTGAATAATTGTTGCAGTTAGATCACCACAAGTGACACCTTCAAGACTAATTATGCCATCATTTTTCATGAATAAGAGTGCATTAGATTCCTCAGTTGGCAGGCCTAGATATATATATATAAAAAAAACCAATAGATTTAATGAAAAGTAAGATGAGTTGAGGCAGGGAATAAGCGCGTGTGATAACGAAATGGAATAATAATTTGAAAATGTAGGCATGTTATAAAATACTGTCTGCAGCCTCTATAGCTAATTATCAGTGTCAATCAAAGTTTTCTTCTTCTTCTTCTTCTTCTTCTTCTTCTTCTTCTTCTTCTTCTTCTTCTTCTTCTTCTTCTTCTTCTTCTCCTTCTCCTTCTCCTTCTTCTTCTTCTTCTTCCTCTTGCTCCTCCTCCTCCTCCTCCTCCTCCACCTCCTCCTCTCCTCCTCCACCTCCTCCTCCTCCTCCTCCTCCTCCTCCTCCTCCTTTCTTCTTCTTCTTCTTCTTCTTCTTTCTTCTTCTTCTCTCTTCTTCTTCTTCTTCTTCTTCTCTCTTCTTCCTTTCTTCTTCTTCCTCCTCCTCTCCTCCTCCTCCTCGCTTCTCCTTCTCCTTCTCCTTCTCCTTCTCCTTCCTTCTCTCTTCTTCTTCTTCTTCTCTTCTTTCTCCTTCTTCTTCTTCTTCTTCTTCTTCTTCTTCTTCTTCTTCTTCTTCTTCTTCTTCTTCTTCTTCTTCTTCTTCTTCTTCTTCTTCTTCTTCTTCTCATCTTTGCTTCTTTCTCTTATATCATCAGTGCCAGAACCTGATGTGACCTAGTCAGGTCATGAAATGTCTGCAAGAAAACCACCAACTCAAGAACCCCTCATTTCCATCCCGAGCTACAAGTATTCTCCTCCCTCAGTAAAAGAGCTCTCTGTCTCTGGACTCCCTTCAGTTTCCCCATCATTTCGCCTGTCACCTGATAATGAGACGAGCAGCTATGCATTTAATATTTAAACAAATAAATAAAATTCTTAGCATTCCCCCCGTCTTACAAGCCGACCGAGAGATACGTTGCACACTTCTTCTGATAACAAGAGTGCAGAGTGACGCAGTGGTTATTTCGACACTTGGTTATGACAAGACATTTTATTGAGATTCAGTACCACGGACAGAGGCACCGTCACCTGTCATATTGCCTCCATCACCAACAGTTGAGACCAGCTTCGCCTGTCAAACAGGAGAACCAGTTTTAATGAGGATACCTATCTTTATAATTTGGAAGATATACAGGCAAGGAGGGATTTGGGGGGGAAGAAATGGCATTTTTTAAGAAGAGCGAGCTGGTTAGATAATGCAAATAGCCTTATTTTTTTTATAATTCCTACCAACATGGAATCACAGGGGTGGAAGGGCCCTACTGCTTGATTTCTAAGAAGTCATATGTCTTCCTGGAAAGCCGAAGCAATTTCTTTCCAAGAGGTCATTTAAATTAGGAAGGGGATGCAGACAAAGGAGAACACGAAGGGAATCTCGGCAAAAAGCAATTGCAAAACTCCCTAATAAGCCTGGGGTATTTTCGACAGTTCTGTTCATCTTTATTTTTAGCAGACGTAGGGGTGAATCACTCAGCATCCTTGCAAAATCATCCTTTAATGAGCATCTTTAAGGGGATAGAATGCTGACAAATAATTTCCCCTCTGGCCTGGGGATGCTTGGATATTCAGAATAAAGGGCCCTTGGATCCCCTGTCCTTCTGACCTGACAATAAATCACAGTTTCTGCTCCTTGGTATACATTTGTTTTGAGCAGCGTGGAGAGATATTTGACTGCCAGCAGACCTCCAAACTCGAGGGCCTTCTGAGCTCAAGAGTTGGAGACTAAATCCTTGACCAGATGCGAGCTCACACAGATGGAGACCCCCTAACCCGTCTCTCTTTGCAATATCAATGGCCAAATTGCTAAGAAAAATAGGGAGGCACTGATAGGATTCTGCACATTGCTGACGGACTAAGTTAATCGTTCTGTGCAAATCATTCGGAGGTGCTTTTGGGAGAAATCAACATAGGTTAAAACCCAGTTACCTAGTTTGGTAATGAAATGTCTGCAAGGAAAAAAAAAAAAAAGGATAGAATACAGAATACAGAATAACAGAGTTGGAAGGGACCTTGTAGGTCATCTTGTCCTACCCAAGCAGGAGACCCTACAGCCAAGCAGGAGACCCTACACCATTTCTGACAGATGGCAGTCCATCTCTTCATGAAAGCCTCCAGTGATGAAGCACCCACAACTTCTGAAGGCAACTTCAGCTCCACTGGTTGATTGTTCTCGCTGTCAGAGAGATCACCAAGGACCCCACAACATCAGTTACCCATAACATTATCCAGGATCATCCTGTAATTAAATCTTTATGCTCTGTGATGAGTCATTTGAGTTAGGTTCAAACAAACATGGAACAAACATGGAAATGCGAAGACTCTCATGGAGAACAGGGGAACCTGTGCAGACAATCCAAAGCTCTACTAAAATGATGGAAGGCAATAATTAGCAGGTGTCTCTGATTTAGGAAGGTGACCAGATGAATTACTGATTCAGCTAACTGAATAAACAGACTCGGTTTCGTTTAGTGGTTAAGACATCTGTCTAGAAAGTCCCACTTTAGGCATGAAAGCTGGCTGGGTGACTTTGGGCCCATCACCAGGAGACGGTGAGTTCTAGTCAGGCATGCAAGCCAGCTGGGTGATTTTGGGCCAGTCACCAGGAGACTGGGAGTTCTAGTCCGGCCTTAACCATGAAAGTCGGCTGGATGACTTTGGGCCCATCACCAGGAGACTGGGAGTTCTAGTCCCCCTTTAGGCACAAATGTCAGTTGGGTGACTTTGGGCCAATTGGCAGGAGCTGGTGAGTTCTAGTCCCGCCTTAGCCATGAAAGTTGGGTGGTGACTTTGGGCCCATCACCAGGAGACTGTGAGTTCTAGTCCGGCCTTAACCATGAAAGTCGGCTGGATGACTTTGACCCAGTCACTCTCTCTCAGTCCAGTCCACCTCACAGGGTTGTTGTTATGGGGAAAATAGTAGCAGGAAGGAGTATTAGATACATTCAACATCTAGTTATTTAAAAAAAAGAAAGCAGGAAGATAGATAGATAGATAGATAGATAGATAGATAGATAGATAGATAGATAGATAGATAGATAGATAGATAGATAGATAGATAGATAGATAGATAGATAGATAGATAGACAGACAGACAGACAGACAGACAGACAGACAGACAGACAGACAGACAGACAGACAGACAGACAGACAGACAGACAGACAGACAGACAGACAGACAGACAGACAGACAGACAGACAGACAGATAGATAATGAATAGATGGGTTGATGGGTGGATAGATAGATAGATAGATAGATAGATAGATAGATAGATAGATAGATAGATAGATAGATAGATAGATAGATAGATAGATAGATAGATAGATAGATAGATAGATAGATAGATAGATAGATAGATAGATAGATAGATAGATAGATAGATAGATAGATAGGTGATGGATAGATAGGTGATGGATAGATGGATAGAGAGGCAGGCAGGAAGACAGACAGAGAGAAAATAGAAATAATAAAAGAGTTATGAAACATCTGCAAGAAAACAAACAAGGTCAGAGAACATCAAGGACCCCACAGCTCTTCTTTTTCTCCTCCTCCTCCTCCTCCTCCTCCCTGCAAACCCCACTCCCTTCTAGCACTTACATGGTGCTACCTACAGCGATTGGGTCATGAAACAGCTGCAAGAAAACCACCAAGCTCAGAGAACACCAAAGACCCCACAGTTCAGCCCTGAACTGCAAATATTCTCTTCTGTCGCTTATATTTTTCGCATCTCATTTTCCAGCAAACTTATGCTCTCCTTGCCCTGCAGGGTGCCACCAGTGTTTGTCCATTCCAACCCAAATCCTGGAGGGCGAATAGCCCAATGAAACTAAACAGCGTTTGAACTTTCCCATTGTCAGCGCCAGGTATAAATCTGAGTTTTACTCAAGCTAAACAGATTGATTGAATTACATTAAAAGGCTTTGGAGGCAGAATTGGAACACTTTAGTTCCCATTACGATCACATTCGCCTCCCTGGGGACTTCGGGATTCCCGCTGATTCAATTGGAACTCAAAGGTAGCCATGTCAACATTTATATTTGCCTGGTTGCTAGCCAAACCTATTCTCCATTGACTTCCATCGCCTCAGCCTCTTTTCCTTCACTTGGCTGACCCAGTCCAAAGCAGGAAAGCAGGAGGCTGAACTTGAGAAACAGAGCCTGGTGTTAAATGCATTTTTAAATACATTTTTAAATACATTTTTTAAATTCAAAATACGTCTTAAAGGTCAATTTCTTCCTATAATTATGTTACAACAGCAGAGTCATTTAGAGAAGACAAAATCAAGGAGAGAAGACTAATCAAGGAGAGAAGCAACCTAGAACTAAGGAGAAACTTCCTGACAGTGAGAACAATTAACCAGTGGAACAACCTGCCTCCAGAAGCGGTGAATGCTCCAACACTGGAAGTTTTTAAGAAGAGACTGGACAGCCATTTGTCTGAAATGGTGTAGGGTTTCCTGCCTGAGCAGAGGGTTGGACTAGATGACCTCCAAGGTTCCTTCCAACTTCATCATCATTATTATTATTATTATTATTATTATTATTATTATTATTATTATTATTATTATTATTATTATTATTATTATTATTATTATTATTATTATTATTATTATTATTATTATTATTATTATAACACACGATTAATGCGTTGCCAAATGCGAGGTGTTCGATGATTCGATTTGGTTCCCGTTCCTTCTCCTGCCGTTTACTTCTCAAGCTTGTAGCTAAGATGCAAAATTCTGCTTTGGAGGCCTCAGAAATATAGAACATAGAATAATAGACTTGGAAAGGATCTCAGAGAACTTCTAGTCCAACCCTCTACTCAAGCAAGGGACCCTATGCCATTTCAGTCAAATGACTGTCCAGTCTCTTTTTGAAAGCCTCCAGGGATGGAATATCCATAACTTCTGCAGGCAAGCTTTTCCATTGGTTGATTGCTCACACTGTTAAGATATTTCTCCTTAGTTCTAGGTTGCTTCTCTCCTTGGTTAGTTCATATCCATTGTTTCTTGTTTTGCCTTGCCTTCTGATACCTTGGAGGTCTTCTAGTCCAGCCCCCTGCTCAAGCAGGAGTACCAGTGGTGGGATTCAGCAAGTTCGCACCAGTTCGGCAGAACCGGTAGCTAACGTTTTGTTGCCCAGGTCCAGAATTGACTTCCGGAAGCAGCATCCGCACAGAGAATCGGTTGTCCATATATTTGAATCCCACCACTGAGGAGTACCTATTCCATTTCAGACAAATAGTTGTCCAATCTCTTCTTAAAAACTCCAGTGTTGGAGCACCTACAACTTCTGGAGGCAATTGATTAATTTTTCTTACAGTCTCTTTCTGAAAGCCGTCCGGTGATGGAGTACCCATAACTTCTGATGGCAAGCTGTTCCACTGGTTAATTGTCCTCACTGTTAGAAAGTTTCTCCTTCGTTCCAGGTTGTTTCTCTCCTTAGTTAGTTTCCATCCCTTGTTTTTTGTCTGGCCTTTTGGTGCTTTGGAAAATAGTTTGACCCCCCTTGTCTTTGTAGGAGCCCCTCAGATATTGGAATACTGCTATCATGTCACCCCTAGTCCTTATTTTCACTAGACTAGCCATACCCAATTCCTGCAACCGTCCTTTGTATATTTTAGCCTCCAACTACCTAATCATCTTAGTTGCTGTTCTCTGCATTCTTTCCAGAATCTCAACATCTTTCTTATACGGTGGTGAACAGAACTAGATGTATTATTCCACGTGTGGTCTGACTAAGGCTTTGTAAAGTGGTACTAGAACTTTGTGTGTTTTTTATTCTATCCCTCTGTTAATGCAGCCCAGGACTGCATTGGCTTTTTTAGCTGTTGCCGCACACCACTGCCTCATATTTAAGTGATTGTCCACTAGGACTCCAAAATCCCTGTCACAGTTACTGGCATTAAGCCAAGTGGGGAAGAGACTAACCTTAGAAGAAATCCATGGGATATTTTTTTAAAAAAAAAAGTTTAAGAAAAACTGTGGGGAAAAAGAAAGCGAGGAGGAAGACAGAAAAGACCTTTAGGGAAGCGATGGAACAATTTCAAAAAGACAGAAAAAGTGAGTGATCTTAAGTGAACCCTTTCATTCATGATTTATGAGGTGCAAATGACAGAATCGTGTAGAAAGGAATATTTCTCATGGGAAATCTCACTTTTGGGTCTCCGAAAAGATATTTCTCTTAAAAAAATTGAAGCTTCTTTCTTAAAAGGGAAGCTCAAATGGATTTCGCTCCAAAAAAGTTGTGAGTTGCCCTCACATTTGAGCTGAAGCAAAAAGGATTATACTACTCTGGATTATTTTAGTTTGGATTCCTGCATTGAACAAGAGACTGAAGTGGATAGCCTCAAAATTGTCCTTTAAAAGAAGTATGAAGCATGATCCATAATCATGGAAGCGCAGCCAACGGTTTTATCTTAGTTTCTTTGTTGAAAAAAAAATCTAGAATATTGCATCTCTTGAGCTTGGAAAAAGATGGCAGGAAAGGGAAGATGTAGGAAAAAGACAGGCAGAACCTGGAAGTGGAGTCAAGAGAGGAATCAGCCTGGAATCATTCCATTCCCACAGACGGTCTAGACCAGTGGTGGGATTCAAATATGTGAACAACCAGTTCTCTGTGTCGATGCCACTTCCGGAAGTCCATTCTGAGCCTGGGCAACAAAAAATTAGTTACCGGTTCTGACAAAATGGTGTGAACCGGCTGAATCCCACCACTGGTCTAGGCCCAAACCCTCTTGAATTCCATTGACTCTTATCTAGCACCAATTTAGTCCTGACCATTAGTTGACTAGATTATTGTGCAATAAATCAGTTTAACTGGAGATTAACATGTGGTCCTGATTCTTCATGCCTGACAGTATGTGGTTAGAATAACAGAATAAGATAAGGGACCTTGGAGTTATTCTAGTCCAACTAAAGTGCAGAGTGCAGAGAAGAGCAACAAAGATGATTAGGGGACTGGAGGCTAAAAGATATAAGGAACGGTTGCTGGAATTGGGTGTGTCTAGTTAAATGAAGTTTAATGAAGAGAAGGACCAGGGGTGACATAATAGCATTGTTCCAATATCTCAGGAGTTGCCACAAAGAAGAGGGAGTCAAGCTATTCTCCAAAGCATCTGAAAGCAGGACAAGAAGCAACGGATGGAAACTACCCAAAGAGAGAAGCAACCTAGAACTAAGGAGAAATTTCCTGACAGTGAAAACAATCAACCAGTGGAACAACCTGCCTCCAGAAGTTGTGAATGCTCCAACACTGGAAGTTTTTAAGAAGAGACTGGACAGCCATTTGTCTGAAATGGTACAGGGTTTCCTGTCTAAGCAGGGGGTTGGACTAGAAGACCTCCAAGGTCCTTTCTAACATCATCACCATCATCATCATCATCATCATCATCGTTGTTGTTGTTGTCCCCCTGCTCAAGCAGGAAACCGTATAACATTTCAGACAAGTGGTTGTCCAATATCTTCGTAATAACCTCGAGTGATGAAGCACCTACAACTTTTGAAGGCAAGCTGTTCCACTGGTTAATTGTCCTCACTGTTAGAAAGTTTCTCCTTTGTTCCAGGTTGCTTCTCTCCTTGGTTAGCTTCCATCCCTTGTTTCTTGTCTTGCCTTCTGGTGCTTTGGAGAATAGGTTGACCTCCTTTTCTTTGTGGCATATCCCTTAGATATTGGGAAACTGCTATCATGTCGCCCCTAGTCCTTCTTTTTACTAGTCTAGACTTACCCAATTCCTGCAAACGTTCTTCATAAGTTTTAGCCTCCAGTCCCTGAATAATCTTTATTGCTCTTTTTCTGCACTTTTTCCAGAGTCTCAACATCTTTTTTTTATCGTAGTGATCAAAACTGGATGCAGTGTTCCAAGTGTGGCCTTATCGGGGCATTATAAAGTGGTATTAACGTTTTACGGTTAATGGTCCGTGTTAATGGTTAATATTAAAGGCATTGCACTGGATGTAGAAAATAAGACAGAGAAGTTTCCAAATGCGGACACTAGGAGAAGAGGCCATCCTATGTAGATTAGTTGTACAGAGATAACTTTGATGAAGGAGTGTAAGAATTGTTAAGAGAAAATTTAAAAAAACAAAACAGCTCAGCCCTGAGAAAGGAGAGGTTGTGTGAAAAAGAAAAAGTGAACAAGAAGTGGTTGGTACTCCATCCCTGGAGGTTTTTAAGAAAGATTGGACAGCCATTTGTCCAGAATGGTATAGAGTGTCATGCTTGGGCTAGAGGTGGACTAGAAGACCTCCAAGGTCCCTTCCAACTCTGTTATTCTGTATTCTGACCCAAACCAACCCTCTTTTTGATTCTATTGGATGTAAGAAGGGGTGAGGGGAAACTTTGGCAGGCTTTCAAAATTACGTTATAATGCCATATAATACAGGGGTCTTCCAACTTGGCCCTTTTATGACTTGTGGACTTCAACTTCCAGAATCCCTCAGCCAGCATGCCTGGCTGAGGAATTCTGGGAGTTGAAGTCCACAAGTCATAAAAGGGCCAAGTTGGAAGACCCCTGATATAATATGTTATAATACCATACAGCAACAATGTGGAGTCCCCATAGTCTTTGGATTGTCTGTTCCATCCCCTGGCCTATATCATAGGGCTGACAACCAAGGATGGAAGGACATTTGGAACAAGAAGAAGAAATAATGTCTTTGTTAATCTATGGAATACTTTGCCAAAAGACAGGCATTAGCCATGAACCCAGATGTAGGAGATGAGTAGGCTGAACTGGAAGGCAGAGTTAAACGAGTCATCAGTTTAGAATCGTTATGTTGCCACAAGAGACTCAAGTCCAACCCCTGTTAAATTCCAATGACCTTACCTAGCACCAACTGAACTTTGACTGTTAGTTGACTAGATTATTGTGTATAGGTAGCAGTAGTAAACCCTTCTGTGCTTTGAACTCAACAAATACTCCTGATTATTTGCACCTGACACTGGGTGCCATTAAAAGTTATTGGTTAAATTCGTAGAAGACGGCTTGACTGAGAACTCTTAGTCTCAAATATTTAATGATGCTTCCAGTTTGCTTTTTCAGGAGGCAACGGGACTTTCTTGTTTTTCTTTGAAGACGTTTCGCTTCTCGTCCAAGAAGCTTCTGCAGCTCTGACTGGATGGTGGGCGAATGGAAGGATTGATACTCCTTGCAGACAGCTGGTCATTTGCGTTTTTCTTGCATTCTTGCCTTCTGTCTGCAAGGAGTATCAATCTTTCCATTCCCCACCATCCAGTCAGAGCTGAAGAAGCTTCTTTTGGATGAGAAGTGAAATGTCTTCAAAGAAAAAACAAGAAAGTCCCGTTGCCTCCTGAAAAAGCTCCCTGGAGACAACCATGACCTGGATGACGGAGACTCTCCATAGACATTCACGTAACAAATTTTGGGCTCAGGCGTGGTCGTAAGTTGAGGACTACCTGTATTAACACGCAAAATATACTAAATTGGTCCTGCCACCCTTTTTCTGGAATGGCAGTCCTGAAGCTTTTGTGAATTCTCCAATCCTGCCTGTGAGTTTATGGGCATGAAAGAGTTGAAAATGCAGGAAACAATAATAATAATAATAATAATAATAATAATAATAATAATAATAATAATAATAATAATAATAATAATAATAATAATAATAATAATAATAATAATAAGAAGAAGAAGAAGAAGAAGAAGAAGAAGAAGAAGAAGAAGAAGAAGAAGAAGAAGAAGAAGAAGAAGAAGAAGAAGAAGAAGAAGAAGAAGAAGAAGAAGACGAAGAAGAAGAAGAAGAAGAAGAAGAAGAAGAAGAAGAAGAAGAAGAAGAAGAAGAGAAGAAGAAGAAGAAGAAGAAGAATGGAAAGTTGGAAGGACCTTGGAGGTCATCTAGTCCAACCCCTGCTCAGGCAGGAAACCCTATACCATTTCAGACAAATGGCTGTCCAGTCTCTTCTTAAAAACTTCCAGTGTTGGAGCATTCACCGCTTCTGGAGGCAGGTTGTTCCACTGGTTAATTGTTCTAACTGTCAGGAAGTTTCTCCTTAGTTCTAGGTTGCTTCTCTCCTTGGTTAGTTTCCATCCGTTGCTTCTTGTCCTGCCTTCAGGCGCCTTGGAAAATAGCTTCACTCCCTCTTCTTTGGGGCAGCCCCTGAGATACTGGAACGCTGCTGTCATGTCCCCCCTCGTCCCTCTCTTCATGAAACTAGACATATCCAATTGCAGCAACTGTTCTTCATATGTTTTAGCCTCCAGTCCCCTAATCATCTTTGTTGCTCTTCTCTGCACTCTTTTTAGAGTCTTAACATTTTTTTTTACATCGTGGTGACCAAAACTGGATGTGTGAGTGTGGTGGGGGGGGGGCATCCCTTAGGCAGCTTTTATCTTAGCTCCACAAAGGACTCGGCATCCCCTCACCACGTCTTCTAATCTATGCAATATTAATATCTTCATTAGTCCTTTGAGCCAAAACATTTTGAAGCCAGCAAGTGTTTCATATTCCTACACGGCCATTCGTCTCTGTCCTTTCTCCCTAGAATGAAACTCGAGGCTGCTAATAGGCTACCAAATTCCTGGCTCTTTTATTCTAAAAGATTTAAGTTGTTGGCATTTAATTAATGGGATATAAGTGCGGGATTTATGGGAAGGGTATTAAAAAAGAGAGAGATAATCGTTGCTTATTGCTATATATATAAAAAAGCCATTGCAATTTTTTTTTTTTCTGGCACAGCAGACGCTCTGCCCCAATGCGGATATGATTTCAGAGAACAGCCGACGATTAGAACATATCAATAATCTTTCTGGATGAGGCCATCTTTTATTATTTTATTGATTTATTTATCAAATTTTTGAATCCTCCCATCTCCCTCACAGACTGGACGGTGTAGAAGCAAAGGACAAACGGCAACCTCACTCCAGTACAGGTATTCCTTGACTTACAGTCACAACTGGAACCCAACATTTTCTGTTGCTAAGTGAATTTTGCCCCATTTTACGACCTTTCTTGCCACAGTGGTTAAGTGAATCACTGCAGTTGCTACCTTAGTAACACAGTTGTGAAGTGAATTTGGCCTTCCCCCCCTCCCCCCATTGACTTTGCCGGTCAGAAAGTCTCGAAAAGGGATCACATGACCCTGGGACACTGCGACCGTCATAACTGTGAGTCAGTTGTCAAGCGTCCGAATGTGAACCATGTGGCCATGGGGATGTTGCAATGGTCATAAGTGTGTAAAAGTCATAAGTCACTTTTCTCAGTGCTGTTGTAACTTCAATCAATCAATCAATCAATCAATCACTTTGAATATAACTTTGAACGGTCCTTAAGCAAAATGTTGTAAGTTGAGGACTACCGGTAGACTATTGCAACATATCAATAATTTTGCTGGATGAGGCCAAGGCCTATCTTTTATTCACTTATTTTATTTACTTATTTATCACATTTTTGAACCTCTATGGAGATTCACAGTCATCCAGGTGACAGTTGTCCCAAAGATGCTTTTTCAGGAGGCAACTGGACTTTCTTGTTTTTTCTTTCAAGACGTTTCGCTTCTCATCCAAGAAGCTTCTTCAGCTCTGACTGGATGGTGGGGGAATGGAAGGATTTATACTCCTTGCAGACAGCTGGTCATTTGCCTTCTTTTAGAGGGTCGTTGAGGCCACCTGGAGGCTTATCTGTGTCCTCAGGGTCACCTGACTGGTGCAAATGGGTGTGGAGCCTTCTTGGCTACAGGATGTTTTTCTGCCCTGGGTCCCTTCCCTTCCATTCCCCACCATCCACTGGAGGTTTTTAAGAAGAGACTGGACAGTCACTTGTCTGAGATGGTACAGGTTCTCCTGCTCGAGCAGGGGACTGGACTAGAAGACCTCCAAGGTCCCTTCCAGCTCTATTCTTTTCTATTCTAATCAAGAAGAGAAGCAACCAGGAATTAAGGAGAAACTTCCTAACAGTGAGGACAATTAACCAGTGGAACAGCTTGCCTCCAGAAATCGTGGGTACTCCATCACTGGAGATTTTTAAGAAGAGACTAGACAGTCACTTGTCTGAGATAGTATAGGTTCTCCTGCTCGAGCAGGGGGTTGGACTAGAAGACCTCCAAGGTCCCTTCCAGCTCTATTCTTTTCTATTCTAATCGAGAAGACAATCAACCAGGAATTAAGGAGAAACTTCCTAACAGTGAGAGCAGTTAACCAGTGGAACAGCTTGCCTCCAGAAGTTATGGGTGGTTCATTAATGGAGGTTTTTAAGAAGAAATTGGACAACCCTTTGTTTGAAATGGTATAGAGTCTCCTGCTCGAGCAGGGGGTTAGACTAGAAGACCTCCAAGGTCCCTTCCAGATCTATTCTGATTCATATTTGCAGAGCTTCATAGTGGGCAAATGATCAGAGAGCAGCTCAGTTAATGTATAATCCATCCGTTTTTTTCAGCTGGCAGAAGGTTAGACTGGCTAATTTGCTAATTTGCTCTGCTATTCCTTCTCCTGTCCAGGTATGGGGCCACCAAATGCTGGTGTCCTGATTTATGGTGTACAAAGCGTATCAAGGAGTGATTAGAGTCATTCCCACTAAATGTCACCAGCTGGTAGAAGAGCATCATTCTCCTTATCTGGGCTAGGGAGGAGGCAGATTTTAACAGACGATAAGACTATCCACCTGGTCACAACGTAGAACATAGAACATTACATAGAATAATAGAGTTGGAAGGGATCTCGGAGGTCTTCTAGTCCAACCCCTTACTCGAGCAGGAGACCCTATTCCATTTCAGAGAAATGGATGTCCAGTCTCTTTTGGAAAGCCTCCAGTGATGGAGCACCCACGATTTCTGAAGGCAAGCCGTTCCATTGGTTGATTGCTCTCACCGTTAAGATATTTCTCCTTAGTTCTAGGTTGCGTCTAATCCTTGGTTAGTTTCCAACCATTGTTTCTTTTTTTTTCTATTTGGACAACAAAGATAGCCATGTTTTGTTCAGAAGGGTCACTCTTAAAGTTTGGGTGGAAATGAAAGATGGGCAGAGCAAAAGTCAGGAAGAATCTGGTACAGTAGTATGTTTTGATTTGTTAGTCTGATAAGATATTACCGAATGTCCTTCTGATTTATGACTGATCATGGCTGTCCTCTTACAGATGGGCAGGGCAGCAATACAGGGAGCAGAATGACCTCACCCAGATGAGTAGAACTGGGCTGAGCAATCTTGAATATCTACTCCAGACTTTTCCCAGGTCTTAATGTCAAGACTGCTCTGTCCCTTGCACAATCTTTTTGAAGATAAGGAGAACATTTGCTCTCCTCCCATCATCTGGCATTTCACTAGCTCTTCAGGATTTTCCAGACAGTTCAGTCAGATCATAAATTCTTCCAGCATCAATTCTTCGGTCGTTGTCCTAGATGCAGTTCAACTGCTTCTGGTGATTTAAGCACATTTTGCAGAAAGTTCATCCATTGTTCAACCATTGTTTCTTGTCTGGCCTTTTGGTGCTTTGGAAAATCGTTTGACCCCTCATCTTTGTAGGAGCCCCTCAAATATTGGAAGACTGCTATCATGTCACCCCTAGTCTTTCTTTTAATTAAAATTAGACGTACCCCATTCCTGTAGCTATTCTTCATGTGTTTTAGCCTCCAGTCCCCTGATCATCTTTGTTGCTCTTCTTTGCACACTTTCTAGAGTAGCTTTGGATCTGTCCTTGATAAGTTTCCATCCATTACTTACATAAAATATAGAATCATAGGGCTGGAAGTGACCTGAGAGGTCTTCTAGTCCAACCCCCTGCTCAAGAAGGAGACCCTATATCACTCCAGACAAATGGCTGTCCAGTCTCTTCTTAAAAACCTCCCGTGTTGGAGCACCCACAACTTCTGGAGGCAAGCTGTTCCACTGATTGATACCATTTCAGACAAATAATTTATTTTTGAAACCCTCCAGTGATGGAGCACCCACAACTTCTGAAGGGAAGCCGATCCACTGGTTAATTGTCCTCACTGACAGGAAATTTCTCCTCGGTTGCATCTGTCTTGCCTAAGGAGTCAGGCTAATTTGACATCCAATTGTAGAGCTGGCTTTTCAGCCAAGGGATGAGGAAGGCCTGGGCTTTGTGGATTAAGAAATAAAGTTTTCTGCTCCATGTAGGAATCTGTCGACTGCCGTAGAGATGTTGGACAATAAGGGTGGGATGGAATGACTGTGGTCCCTCTGATGCAAAACATCTGCTAAGCTACTGATCCTCTTTCTGAAAGCTAGAATGATTCCGTTGGAATCTGAACTCTGGGCCTCCAAAGCAAAGAGGCTCCAATAGATATCAGAAATATCCCAAAGGTGTTTTTTTTCCAAAAAGGCAGCTGGACTTTCTTGGGTTTTGTTTTGTTTTGTTTTTCTTGAAAACATTTCGCTTCTCTTCCAAGAAGCTTCTTCAGTTCTGACTGGACGGTGAGGAATAGAAGGCTTCCATGGGCAGATCTTGTACATTGGAGAAACAAAACAACCATTTTACAAGTGCACGGCACAACACAGGAGAACATCTGCATTTGAAAGACAAAGATCATTCTCGAATGAAGGCGATATGTACCTATCCCAAGATAATGTTGGGAAGGGGCAATATTCAGCATTTTGATTTTCTAGCTACTTTTCATCTGCATTTTGATACGGTGTGCTTCTCTTTTGGTTAGCTGCTTAAAGGGCTTGCTAGAAAACCACGGCTGGGCTATAAATCACAGAGAGGAATAAATAAATTGTGAGGATATTTTAATGGAGTTAAAGATTGGGAGGGAGCTCCTGAGGCCCCATTTAATTTAATTGGCGAGGTTGCCAATTAAACATGCCGCTATGCATTCAAAGTGGACTGTGATGAATGTATATGTACATGTTTATATATATATATATATATATGTGTGTGTGTGTGTGTGTGTGTGTGTGTGTGTGTATGTATTTGTATTTGTATTTGTATTTGTATTTGTATTTGTATTTATATTTATATTTATATTATTATTTATATTTATATTTATATTTATATTTATATTATTATTTATATTTATATTTGTATGTATGTATACAGTATATGTACAGTATATGTATATGTATATGTGTGCTTGTGTATGTGTGTGCGTGTGTATATCTATCTACTTATCTATCTATCTATCTTTCATTTATCTATCTAATCTATTTTCTATCTGTCTAATCTATCTATACTTATCTATCTATCTATTATCTATACTTATCTATATTTTATCTATCTATCTATCTATCTATCTATCTATCCTTATCTATCTATCTATCTATCCTTATCTATCCTTATCTATGTATCTATCTATCTATCTATCTATCTATCTATCCTTATCTATCTATCTATCTATCTATCTCCTGCTTGATCATGGGGTTGGACTAGAAGACCTCCAAGGTCCCTTCCAGCTCTATTCTGATTGATTGGTTGGTTGATTGGTTGATTGGAAATTAAAATCAGAGATAATAAAAGATTTCTCTGCTTTGACATCTGTGTCATGGCCCAGATGTTGTTGTATTTGAGGATGCTGCACTCTCCCATCCAGAATTCCCCCGTGGTTGACATTTTTCCTTGCTTCTCTATACTCGCCCGAGATACACCGTGGCCTTCACACAATGAAAGCAATACTACCCCAGATTGCTAAATTTGGAGCATAGATGTCAATGAAAGCCGCACACACTGGAGAATTCTCAAAGATGGCATGTTTGGAGTCCTCCTTTCATAGCATCACCCAAGCCTCTCGTGGCCGTGTGGAATATTTTGCAATTCAAAGAAGTAACGTGGTGGTGGGGGGGGAGGGAAGAGATCTAAATGTGTGGGAGGACCGATTCTGAGGTGTCTTTTCAGCTGAGGGAAATTTTGTCATTCTTCTGAGCCATCTGAAGTCCGAGCATCTTCGGGTACCACTTAATGCTTGCAGTTAAGTATTTACAGTTCGGTTGCCGAGGCAACCCATCCTTCAAAGTTACTTTTACCGTTTCTATTTTCTCAAACACCCATCTTTGGCTGATTGCATGGGGAACTCTGGAAGACAGCCAGAGCTGAATCATGTTATATTTCTCCATTAAGGAGAGGCCCTCTCTAATCATGCTCCATTATATTCTTGATGGCTTTCTCTTGGAGTTGAAAATGTATTGGGGGAGGGGGCTGTTTTCTCTTTCGAATGGGGGGGGGGAAATGTTGGGACAGAAGCTTCTGCTATTCAGAAAAACTAACTTTGGAACTGACTGCTGCAGGATGTGAGCTTCTAGTTCAACACTTTTTTTTCCTTTTTCCTTTTTTTAAACTAGATTAAAAACATGTCTTTTGTTTCCAAGCCTTTTGTGCAACGAGTATTTCTGTTCCAAGGTTTTACTGCATTTCTTTTTCAAAGAAATGTTTTCATCATTTTATTTAGCTGCGTCACTTCTTTTTTTCCCTTTCTTTCTTTGTTCGGTTCAGGCACTTTAATGTTCTTTAATTCCCATCCTATTCACGCAGAGGCCTAATTAATACTTGGGTTTTTAACAGCCTCCTCGAAATATTCATGTTATTTTCTATCCTGCCAGCAAATGCTGGACATGAACGGCAAACTTATGAATAGCTATGGAAGAAGAAAAACAATGGCAACAAAAATTGAGGGAGAGAGAGAGGGAGAGAAAGAGAGAGACAGAAAATGAGAGAGAGAGAGAGAGAGAGACAGAGAGAGAGAGAGAGAGAGAGAGAGAGACAGAGACAGAGAGAGAATAAGAAAGAGAGAGAATGAGAGAGAGAGAGAAAGAGAGAGAGAGAATGAGAGATAGTGAAAGAATGAAAGAGAGAGAATGAGAGAGACAGAGAATGAGAGAGAAAGAATGAGAGAAAGAATGAGAGAGAGAGAAAATGAGAGAGAGAGAGAGAGAGAATGAGAGAGACAGAGAGTGAGAGAATGAGAGAGAGAGAATGAGAGACAGAGAATGAGAGACAGAGAGAGAGAGAGAGAGAGAGAATGAGAGACAGAGAGAGAGAGAGAATTATGGGGTCTTTTTTTACTTTTCTGGCCACAGTTGTTAAGGGAATCACTGCAGGTGTTAAGTGACTAACACGGTTGTTAAGTGGCTTCCCCATTGACTTTGCTTGTCCGAAGGTCGCACAAGGGGATCACGTGACCCCGGGACACCGCGACCGTCATAACTAGGAGTCAGTTGCCAAGCGTCTGAACTTTGATCGTGTGACCGCGGGGATGCTGCAACAGCAGTCATTGTGAAAAACGGTCATAAGTCCTCTTTTCAGTGCCGCTGTAACTTGGAACCGTCACTAAACGAATGATTGTTAAGTCGAGGACCATCTGTAGAAGAAAAATCACCATATTAGATAAGGCGGTTCAGCTTCCCGTGGGTTAACCCAGCAGGGAAGAGAGAGAGAGAGCCTGCTAACATAGCAGGAAGACAATATATTCAGGGTTACTAAAAGTCTGAAATAACGGAAAATACTTGTAGCACGGGTTATAGATTTTGGCGGTGGTTTGCTCTCCAAGCTTGTTTCAATTTAGTTTCTTTTTTAAAATATATATATATATATATTATCGGTTTTCTATCATTACAATTCATTTGTGCTTAATGAACCACGTGTTGTCTGGGTTTAATTTTTGCTTAGTGATAAAAGTTAAGTTCTTACTCTCCGTCTCGTAGCTCGGGTTATAGATTTCGGCAGGGGTTTGCTCGCCAAGCCTGTTTCAATTTAGTTTCTGAACGTTTCGTGACCAAACTAGGTAACAGCATCAGCAGGATATATTTTTTTTTGTCCCGTTTCCTTAGCTTATTGATGTCTCGTAGTGCCGGTGTGGTCAGTTGGCCGTGCGATTGGTTGATCCTTGGGAGCTATATTTAAACTCTAGGTCTCTCTCGCTAAGTGGCAAGTCATGTTTGCAAACTCGCTTGACAAATGTCTCGCTCAGCGATGTCAATTTTGGGGGTCAATTGTGGTGGTACGTCGAGGACTACCTGTATAAAAGAGGACTTGCAACTTACTGTATAATAGAATAGAGCTGGAAGGGACCTTGGAGGTCTTCTAGTCCAACCCCCTGCTTCGGCAGGAGATCCTATATCATTTCAGACAAATGGATAGTCCAATCTCTTCTTAAAAACGTCCAGTGTTGGAGCATTCACATCTTCTAACTGTCAGGAAATTTCTCCTTAGTTCCAGGTTGCTTCTCTCCTTAATTAGTTTCCATCTGTTGCTTCTTGTCTTGCCTTCAGGGGCTTTGGAGAATAGCTTCACTCCCTCTTATTTCTGGCATCCCCTCAAATATTGGAACACTGCTATCATGTCACCCTGAATCCTTCTCTTCATTAAACTACTAGACATACCCAATTCCAGCAACCGTTCCTTATATGTTTTAGCCTCCAGTCCCCTAATCATCTTTGTTGCTCTTCTCTGTACTCTTTCTAGAGTCTCAACATCTTTTTTACATCGTGGTGACCAAAACTGCATGCAGCATTCCAAGTGTGGCCTTACCAAGGCATTGTAAAGTGGTATTAACACTTCACATGATCTTGATTCTATCCTAGTCAGCTGGGTGTCCCTGTCTTCTCCCTTCTTTTCAAAAAGGATCGGGGCTTGGATGGTGTAGCCTCAGCTGCCGTCTTGACCCACCTAAACGCCTTTTTCTGCTGATAAACCCATAAGCGATTGTGAAGTTCATCTGCACAAACTTTGCAAAGCCAGATATCACCCTGATGGGAGCCTACAAATTCCTTTATAAGCAGGACGTGCATTATGACCGGCTTACAAAATCAAATTCCTTTGACCAAAAGACCAGTATTGTGATTACTTTCATACTGAAAATCTTACTCTTTCTGTTGTTAGGCAAACAATTTCCTACCATTCTGGTCATTATTCTAAATTACCTGCCTTTTTCTGTGGTGTAATTTTCTGCCATTGACTGTTCTCCAGCCTTAGATGTTGATATTTTTCTTTGAATTTCCATCTCGTTTTCATTTTTATCTACATTTTCAGACACGGCTTGTTGCATGCTGGGTGGGTTTTGGCTATTACCGGCACTGTTAGCCAGACTCCAGTTCTTCAGGTAGATTTCCTGTATTTCTGTTAAGGGAGAGGACTGTGCCAGTCCATAGTTGCCCACTTTTAGGCTACTGGAGGTTTTATATGGCAAAGTCTGGTTCCCACATTTGGGATTTGCTGTTGTCTTCTAGCCCCTTGTTCAAGCCAACATTCCTCTGTCCTAAATGCATCACACTAAGTCTTGGCAGCTCTGCTCAGATCTTTTCTCCTTCCTTCCTTCCTTCCTTCCTTCCTTCCTTCCTTCCTTCCTTCCTTCCTTCCTTCCTTCCTTCCTTCCTTCCTTCCTTCCTTCCTTCCTTCCTTTCCATCCTCCCTCCCTCCTTCCTTCCTCTCTTCCCTCATATCAACTTTCCTTTCTTTTCCTTCCTCCCATGCTCCTATCTTTTTCTTTCTTTCTTTCTTTCTTTCTTTCTTTCTTTCTTTCTTTCTTTCTTTCTTTCTTTCTTTCTTTCTTTCCTTCCGTCCTTCCTTCCTTCCTTCCTTTCTCCTTTTCTTTCTTCCTTCCTTCTTCACTCACACTTTTCTCTTCCATTCTTCCATATTTCTCCTTCCTTCCTTCCTTCCTTTCTCTCTTCCCTCCCATCTTCCCTCCTTTCTTTACCTTCATCCCATGCACCTACCTCCTTCCTTTCTTCCTCATTCACTGTCTTATTTTTTCCCTTCTGTTCTTCCATATTTCTTTTCTTCCTTCCCTCCTCCTTCCTTTTCTTCCTTCCTCTCTTCCCTCCCATCCTCCCTCCTTTCTTTTCCTTCCTCCCATGCTCCTATCTTTTTCCTTCCTTCCTTCCTTCCTTCCTTCCTTCCCTCCTTCCTTCTCTCCCTCCCTCCCTTTTTAAAAGAAGAAGAGCTGAGGGCTCCTGCCTCTGTTGTCCATTCCAGGCGATGCATCAGTGCCAGCTTGCATGATGGCAATGAGGTCTGCAAAGACCTTGCTCTGGGTTATCGTTTTTTCCCTTTAGCGTGAGTGTGGATGCTTCCTGCTGTCCCACCATTGTCATTTTTGCAGCACTCTTTGTCCTTCCTTCTCCGGTGGGCCTATCTCCGTCCAGTTGGCTCTTCCATTGTGAAATAAATAAGGCCACCCCAATGCCAGGCAACACAAAAGACGTGAAATCTTCTGCAGAGATCTGGATGGTTGCGACGCCTCTCTCTCTCCTCCGTGGCCAGCTGGAGGGGAAGAGGAAAGTTTGACTATTTTCCCAGCATTGTTTCAGACTCGCTAAGCATTGTGCAACTGCTGGACAACCGGCAGACAGACAACTCCACAATCGTTCCCCTTGTCGATAGGATGACCTTTCCTTTCCGAGGCGGAAGATCCTTTTGATTACCAAGCGTGCTGGGGTAAACCAGACCCCCCCCCCGCTGTGTTTATCTGCCCAATTTATCAAGCCTGTATTTCTGGCTGGTCTGTTCCACCATCTGGCTTAAGGCTGCGCCCAGAGACCCCAGGCAGAGGAGACGAAGAGGAGAGAAATGTCAATACTAACCCAACTCCCCCTAAAATGAAATGAAAGAAAGAAAGTAAATAAGGAGCGGCAAAGAATACTGCCTTTATCTATACCGGGATGGTGAAGTAATAGGGCCAAAAAAACAAAGTAGAGTTGCTGGTGTGAAATAGAATTCAGGCTACTTTTTGTTTTGTTTTGTTTTTTGAGGTGTCTATGGAGATTCTCAGTCATCCAGGTAATAATAACAACAACAACAACAACAACAACAACAGCAGCAACAATAACAACAACAACAACAGCAACTATTATTATTATTATTATTATTATTATTATTATTATTAATAATAATAATAATAATAATAATAATAATAATAATAATAATAATAATAATAATAATAATAATAATAATAATAATAATAATAATAATAATAATAATAATAATAAAGTTGGAAAAGACCTTGGAGGACATCTAGTCCAACCCCCTGCTCAGGCAGGAAACCCTATACCATTTCAGACAAATGGCTGTCCAGTCTCTTCTTAAAAACTTCCAGTGTTGGAGCATTCACCGCTTCTGGAGGCAGGTTGTTCCACGGGTTAATTGTTCTAACTGTCAGGAAATTTCTCCTTAGTTCCAGGTTGCTTCTCTCCTTGATCAGTTTTCATCCGTTGCTTCTTGTCCTGCCTTCAGGCGCTTTGGAGAATAGCTTGACTCCCTCTTCTTTGTGGCAGCCCCTGAGATATTGGAAGACTGCTATCATGTCCCCCCTGGTCCTTCTCTTCATTAAACTAGACATACCCAATTCCAGCCACCGTTCCTTATATGTTTTAGCCTCCAGTCCCCTGATCATCTTTGTTGCTCTTCTC
Source organism: Azemiops feae (assembly GCA_023970755.1). Classification (NCBI taxonomy): domain Eukaryota; kingdom Metazoa; phylum Chordata; class Lepidosauria; order Squamata; family Viperidae; genus Azemiops; species Azemiops feae. The sequence continues at coordinate 240,626 of JALGBA010004131.1, read as the reverse complement.
TGCACTCTTTCTAGAGTCTCAACATCTTTTTTACATCGTGGTGACCAAAACTGGATGCAGTATTCCAAGTGTGGCCTTACCAAGGCATTTGTGGCCTTACCAAGGCATGGTTGTCTCAAAGGGGCTTTTTCAAAAGGCAACTGGACTTTGTCTACTTGTCAAACAAAACGAAATTCAGTGTAGATAAAAATAAGGTTTTACACTTAGGCAAGAAAAAACAGATGGACAGGTACAGATTAGGTTAAATCTGGCTCAATGCCCACAACTCTGAAAGGGATCTTGTAGTCCTACTGGACACTCACTTAAATAGGGGCCAGGAGCGTGCAGCAGCAGCAGCCAAAAAAGGCCAATGCAGTCCTAGGCTGCATCAACAGAGGGACAGAATCAAGATCACATAAAGTGTGAGTAGCCCTTTACAAAGCCTTCGTAAGATCACACTTGGAGTACCGCATCCAATCCTGGTCACCACGATATAAAAAAGAGTGCAGAGAAGAGCAATGAAGATGATTAGGGGGCTGGAGGCTAAAACGTATGAAGAACGATTGCAAAAATTGGGTACGTCTAGTTTAATGAAGAGAAGGACTTGGGGAGACATGATGGCAGTCTTCCAATATTTGAGGGGCTGTCACAAAGAAGAGGGAGTCAAGCGATTCTCCAAAGCAGGGCAAGAAACAATGGATGGAAACCAATCAAGGAGAGAAGCAACCTAGAACTAAGGAGAAATTTCCTGACAGAACAATTAACCAGTGGGAAAGCTTGCCTCCAGAAGATGTGGGTGCTCCATCACTGGAGGCCCAAAGGTGCTTTTTCAGGAAGCAACTGGACTTTCTTGTTTTTCTTTGAAGATGGATGAGAAGCGAAACACCTTCAAAGAAAAACAAGGAAGTCCAGTTGCCTCCTGAAAAAGCACGTTTGGAATAACCATGGCCTGGATGGCTGAGAACCTCCATAGACATCCATCACTGGAGGTTTTTAAGCAGAGATTTGGGCAACCGTTTATCTGAAATGGCATAGGATCTCCTGCTCAAGCAGGAGGTTGGACTGGAAGACCTCCAAGGTCCCTTCCAATTCTGTTATTCCGTAATTTTTTTCTGGAGTCCCCAAGAAGCAGGATACATGCCGGCAACTCTTCCTTTTGCAAATCTCGCTGGTAATGAGATTATGTTCTACATACATAATTATATAGAAACAGTCCTGTTTAATTCGATCATGTATCCCTCTGTGGAAAGCTGTACAGAATTCTGCAGCAAATTTCAGATCTGGGTTTTGGTGTTTTTCCATTGTTATTGTTCTATATATGCACAGCTTATATTCTTCCTTACAACAGGAGGTGAAACGTAGGAGATAGCAAATGGAGAGGCTGGTGTTTACTAATTAGGACTGGGCAAAGTTTGGGAGGGGTGGTTCAAATTGATCTGAAGGTGATCCGATCTAAGCATTGAAACAGATTTGCAGACAGATTTTTATCTGTCCAGTCAGAACATCCTTAACTCTGGAACTTTGTTGTAGGGGACAGAGGGAATGGCCTAGCATGCAAGGAGAAACAGCGCCACCAAAACAATTATCAGATAACAGGACCCCTGTTATCTGCACTATCACTTAAACATGAGCCAGCTGTGTGCGGCAGCAGCCAAAAAAGCGAATACAATCCTGGATTGTATAAACTGAGGCATAGAAACAAAATCACGTGAAGTATTAGTACTGCTTTATAAATCCTTAGTAAGGCCACTCCTGGAATACTGCATCCAATTTTGGTCACCACGTTACAAAAAGAGGGGGGGTTTGAGACTTTGGGGAAAGTGCAGAGAAGAGCAACTAAGATGATTAAGGGCCTGGAGACTAAAACATATGAAGAATTTTGAGCGAATCACCAGGAGACCGTGAGTTCTAGTCCCAGGCTGGGTGACTTTATGCCAATCTTCAGGAGACTATGAGTTGTAGTCATGCCTCAGGCGAGAAAGCCAGCTGGGTGACTTTGGGTCAATCACCAGGAGATGGTGAGTTCTAGTCCCATCCTAGCTATGGAAACCACTTAGGTGACTTTGGCCCAGTCACGTCCCACCTCACTGGGATGTTGTTGTGAGAAAAATAGGAGAAGAAAGGAGTATATTATGTATGTTCGCCACCTTGAGATACTTGTAAAGTAATAAAGGTGAGATAGAAATCTAATAAATAAATAAACTCTGACATGGCATTTTAGGCCCTGAGGCTGAGCGTTTCAGCTTCGCCACCAGAAGTCCAAAATGGCAGCCACCTTCCCATCCATCTTCTCCCAAGTCCACCTTCAGCTTCCATTGCATGTCACAGGGAGAACCAATATTTGCCCGGTCCCCATCTTTGTAGGTATAGGTAGTGTTCAACTTACGGCCACAATAGAGCCCAAAATTTGTGTTGTTAAGTGAGACCTTTGTTAAGTGAGTTTTGCCCCATTGTTACAACCCGTCTCGCCACAATTGTTAAGTGAATCACTGTGGTAGATTACTTAGTAACCCGGTTGTTAAGTGAAGCTGGCTATCCCATTGACTTTGAGTCAACGCTGCTAACATCGGATGTTTTTGCATTGACAACAGATGGAAATGTAGCCATCTTTTTCCTTTCGCTTTTAGAGTTAGATGATGCTGGGAGGGGGGGATGTGAACGAGAGTCCAGCTAGACATAACAACACTAAACCTAGAGTGAGAATCAAGGTTATTGAGCCCAGAGCTGATAAAAGAATTGGCGGGCTGGAGAACCGGAGAGGAAGTCCAAGCTTCAAGCTAATTGGAGAATGTGATTTATGACTGTTAATTGGAGGAGGGAATTGTGCTTTGATACTATGTGCCCAGGGGAGGGGAATTCAGTTTTTGTCTTTGATTGTGTAGTGCCGATATTATGCTACTCGAATAAAAGATCCTTTAAGGTAAACAATGCCTCGAAGTTCTTTTGGAGAGTTTCATCTGTCGGAACCATGACACTTTGCTTGTCAGAAGGTCGCAAAAGGGGATCACGTGACCCCGGGACACTGCAACCGTCATAAATAGGAGTCAGTTGCCAAGCATCTGAACTTTGATCATGTGATCGTGGGGATGCTGCCAAGGTCGTAAGTGTAAAAACGGTCGTAAGTCCCTTTTTTTTCTCCCAGTGTTGTTCTAACTTTGAACGGTCACTAAACGAACTGTTGTAAATGGAGGACTACCTGTATAGGCAGACAGGTGGATTCCTGCTAGATTTTGAACAGAGAGAGCGCTGTCCGATTTGCTGTCCCAAGCGTGACACCATTTTAATTGGAGATGGAGCATGCTCAAAAAATTGATTCAGTTTTCCAGATTGAAATAATCTGCTGTAACTTTACTTGAGCAAGGTAACACCTGACCCACATTCCTGAAGTCCATATAATTTGTCTACCTTTATCTATGCCAGGGGTCTTCAAACTTGGCCCTTTTATGACTTGTGGACTTCAACTCCCAGAATTCCTCAGCCAGGCACGCGTGCCTGGCTGAGGAATTCTGGGAGTTGAAGTCCACAAGTCATAAAAGGGCCAGGTTTGAAGACCTCTGATCTATGCCTTTGTTGTTTTCTCCTTCAGTTACACTTACCCAGGCCCATGCAGGTATTCCTCGACTTACGCCCACGATTGAGTCTAACATTTCTGTTGCTAAGTGAGACAGTTAATCAGCAAAACATAACAGCCTAAATTTGTTGTCACCTGGCAGTGGACCAATAGTTAAATAGCTTAGCCATAGTTGGCCCTAAGCATGTTTCTATTCTATTCTATTCTATTCTATTCTATTCTATTCTATTCTATTCTATTCTATTACATTCTATTACATTCTATTACATTCTATTACATTCTATTACATTCTATTACATTACATTACATTACATATTTTCCTTATTCTATTCTATTCTATTCCATTCTATTCTATTCTATTCTATTCTATTCTATTCTATTCCATATTCTATTCTATTCTATTCTATTCTATTCTATTCTATTCTATTCTATTCTATTCTATTCTATTCTATTCCTATTCCTATTCCCATTCCTATTCCTATTCCTATTCCATTCCTATTCCTGTTCTATTCTATTCTATTCTATTCTATTCTATTCTATTACATTACATTACATTACATTACATTACATTACATTACATTACATTACATTACGTATTTTCTTTATTCTATTCTGTTCTGTTCTGTTCTGTTCCGTTCCGTTCCATTCTATTCTATTCTATTCTATTCTATTCTATTCTATTCTATTCTATTTCATATTTTCCATTCTATTCTATTCCATTCCGTATTTTCCATTCCACTCCATTCCGCATTTTCTGTTCTGTTCTGTTCTATTTTATTCTATTCTATTGAATTATATAGAATTATATATATAATATATAACATGACTATGGCTAGCCTCTGAAGCAGAAAATATAATACAGGTAGTCCTCGACTTACGACCACAACTTAGCTCAAATTTTCTGTTGCTAAGCGAGATAGTTGTTAAGTGAATTTTGCCTCCTTTTATGACCTTTCTTGCAACAGTTGTTAAGTGAATCACTGCAGTTGTTAAGTTAGTAACAAGGTTGTTAAATGAATCTGGCTTTCCCGTAGACTTTGCTTGTCAGAAAGTCTCAAAAGAGGATCACATCTTTTAGAGAGTCGTTGAGCCCACCTGGAGATTTGTCTGTGTCCTCAGGGTCACCCAAGTGGTGCAAATGGATGTGGAGCCTTCTTGGAACTGCTGAAAGGACTGTGTTGCTGTGTCTTTCAGCAGTTCCAAGGAGGCTCCAAACCCATTTGCACCACTCAGGTGACTCTGAGGACACAGATAAATCTCCAGGTGGCCTCAACGACTCTCTAAAAGAAAGCAAATGACCAGCTGTCTGCAAGGAATATAAATCCTTCCACTCCCCACCATCCAGTCAGAGTTGAAGAAGCTTCTTGGATGAGAAGCGAAACATCTTCAAAGAAAAACAAGAAAGTCTGGAAAGTTGCCTCTTGAAAAAGCACTTTTGGGGCAAAATGCCTTGATTTTTTTACTTTTTAGCTTGGAGTTATCCATTTAACAGCAAGAAGCTCGCCAAAGCATCTCCCACCGTGAAGTTGACTGAGATCTAAATATGATTTGTTTTTAATATACATCCAGACCACTCAACAGCGCTAAAGCTTTGCACCAGGAGTGTTGTAAAATGAAGGAGAGCAAACTTGTAAACAGTTTAGCATCCCTGCCCATTTATCTTAATAAGTCTTATTACAGCCTGCCAGTTTAAACCTAATGACTAATTTGTCATCTAAAATACCAGCTATATATATATGTGTGTGATTTTGCTAATTAATTATATTAAACAAAAGTGATATTTATAAAACTGTCCAAAAATGGTAGGTGCAGGAAAATTGGCTTGCAGCAGGAGATGAAATTATTACTAATATGGGATAAAATTATTAGCGTATTGACTTACTTACATTATTACTGTGTAATGGATTTCTTCATTATTTTTCTCCAGCTTTGTTGCATCCGTGATTTCATTGAAGTCTGTTAATCTATGCAAATATCATTAGGAACCGCTAATAACCGCATTGACATTTCTCTCTTTCAAGGCAGCGGGCTAATATTTTTGGCACACATTGTTATGGACTGTGAGCATGGGCTGAAAATTGTGGGGATGTGGAGGGAAAGAAGTCATGGGATGCTAAAAAGAATGTGGAGAGGAGCAACAAAATTGATTAGGCGACTGGAGGTTAAAACATATGAAGGAGTTGGGGAGGTCTAATAGAACAGAACAGAACAGAACAGAACAGAACAGAATAGAATAGAATAGAATAGAATAGAATGGAATGGAATAGAATAGAATAGAATAGAATAGAATAGAATAGAATAGAATAGAATAGAATAGAATAGAATAGAATAGAATAGAACAGAATAGAATAGAATAGAATAGAATAGAATAGAATAGAATAGAATAGAATAGAATAGAATAGAATAGAATAGAATAGAATAGAAAAGAAAATATGGAATGGAATAGAATGGAATAGAATAGAATAGAATAGAATAGAATAGAATAGAATAGAATAGAATAGAATAGAATAGAATAGAATAGAATAGAATAGAATAGAATAGAATAGAAAAGAAAATATGGAATGGAATGGAATGGAATAGAATAGAATAGAATAGAATAGAATAGAATAGAATAGAATAGAATAGAATAGAATAGAATAGAATAGAATAGAATAGAATAGAATAGAATATATGGAATGAAATGGAACAGAACAGAACAGAACAAAATAGAATAAAAGTTGGAAGGGATCTTGGAGGTCTTCTAGTCCAATCCCTTGCTCAAGCAGGAGACTGTCTATACCATTTCCTGGCAGATATTTTGGGTGACCACACTGCATGATGCTTTTTGCAGGTCTTAAATCTTTGATTCACATTTCCCATTAAAGGATGGAAATTTTCCGCTGGGCACTGAGAGGTGAGGCTATTGACCTCTATCTCTGCCTTCCAGTTTAAGTATGGCTTTAGTTAGCAACGTGTCTGGCTAATCCTAGAGAGGCTTTGTACCGACTGAGAGTCTTCTGCAATGTTAACAAGGTTAGAAGTTCAACCAGGTCTGGACCTCAAATCTCATTCGGATCTGTAGGAAACCTGGCCACTGTTTCTGAAAGCAAAAACCAAAAAAAACAAACGACTTTTTTCTCTTCTCTTGACTTCTCTGACTTCTTTCGTTTCTTGCAAACTTAGGAAACTGTGATCCTCCGACATTTGCAGCCTTGTTAATTTTAATGAGGCTTTCGTTGGACTATTAGTTTGACGTTCGGTTTCTAGATCTGCTTGTCACAGATAGGAAGCAGGACTCTGATGCTGAGGAGAGGCACATGGGACATCCTTTCCTGCCTCACCCATGAATATTCAATCAATCAATCAGTCAATCAATCAATCAATCAGAATAGAACTGGAAGGGACCTTGGAGGTCTTCTAGTGAGTCCAACCCTCTGCTGAAGCAGGAGACCCTACACCATTTCAGATCGTTTTTTTCTTAAAAACCTCCAGTGATGGAGCACCCACAACCTCTGGAGGCAAGTTGTTTGACTGGTTAATTATCCTCACTGTTAGGAAATTTCTCCTTAATTCCAGGTTGCTTCTCTCCTTGATTAGTTTCCCTTCATTGTTTCTTGTCTTGCCTTCTGGTGCTTTGGAGGATAAGTGGACCCTCTCTTCTTTGTGGCAGCCCCTCAAATATTGAAACACTGCTGTCATGTCACCCCTAGTCCTTCTTTTCTCTAGATTAGCCATACCCAACTCCTGCAACTGTTCTTCATATATTTTTATCTCCAGGCCCTTAATCATCTTAGTTGCTCTTTGCACTTTTTCCAAAGTCTCAACGTCTTTTTTGTAATGTGGTGACCAAAACTGGATGCCATATCCCAGGTGTGGTCTTATTAAGGTTTTATAAAGACACACTACTGTGTGTCTTCTGCTTTGCCCTTTATCTGGGTTTCGGAAGGATTCAGGAGTGCCTGAATAACACCTTCTGGTGGCCATTCAAATCAACCTCCAAGCTATGGTCCAGAGCTCTAATCCAAGGTCCAATTATGGGATACATTAAAACTCTGCACGCCCTTGTCTTCTCTCTCTCTCTCTCATGTAAGCACCAAAGCAGGCCAAAATTCAAAATGGTGAAGGTTTTTGGCTTTGAATCAGTGTCATCACTGTGCTATTAACAGGATTGTGCAACTTTCGAGAGATGACAGTCTACCCCAGTGTAGTTGGAGCCCTGACATATACCAGATCTGTGAAAGGTTCACACTACGCTAATCCATCCACGTTGATAAAACTCCCTCCAAGCATTCTGGGATTCGGTGCCTGAAGAAAAGGGATCAGCCGTGACAAGCTGTTTATGCTTCTGCAAATAGATTAACAAAATATGATAGCCTGACAAGCTACATTTGTCTCGGGGGAAAAAAGCATGGTGCGAACTATTTAGACGCACTCGGGCATCTGAAAGAAGAGAATATTTGTAACTAGGGGTAGAAATGTGGGGTCCTGGGTGCTCTCTGATTTGGGTGGTTTGCTTGCAGATGTTTTATTACCCAACTAGGTAACATCATCAGTGCTAGAAGAGAATGGGGCCTGCAGAGTGTAGGAGGAGGACTATAGTGTCCTTGGTGCTCTCTGAGTTTGATGGGGGGTTTTGCAGACATTTTACTACCCAACTAAGTAACCTCATCAGTGTTAGAAGGGGATGGGATTTGGAGTCCAGAAGAAGGTGAATGGGAGGAAGAGGAGGAGGAGGAGGAGGAGGAGGAGGACTGTAGGGTCCTTGGTGCTCTCTGAGCTTGGTGAGTTTTTGCAGAAGCTTCATAAACCAACTAGGTAACATCATCAGTGATAGTAGGAATGGGGTTAGCAGAAAGGAGGAAGACGAGGAAGAGGAAGAGGAAGAGCAAGAGGAGGAGGAAGAGGAAGAGGAGGAGGAAGAGGAGGAGGAAGAGGAGGACAAGGATGAGGACGAGGAGGACAACAACGACTGTGGAGTCCTTGATGCTCTCTGAGCTTGGTTGTTTTCATGCAGACATTTCACGACCCAACTAGGTAACATCATCAGTGTGATTAATAAAACATCTGCAAGAAGACAATCAAGCCTGTGGAGCACCAACAACTCCACTCATGCATCTCATTGCACAGGGGTTCTCCTGGATGGCAGAAGGGTCACGTGCTTGGCAAATCCTAGCTCCCTCTGTGAAATTGACCTTTCAGTGACAGGGCAGTAGATTCCTCCTAAAGATTTAGGAGTAACTACAACACCTGTGCCCCATGAGCCATCATTTCAGAGGTATTCCCTTACCTAAACAGAAAAGCAGAATGTACATCAGTAGGGTGAAGAAAGCCATGGGAGCAGGAGTAACCTTCGATTTCCCGCTGGCTTCCCCATTGAGCTTCTTTGTGCAAGCTGGCAGGAAGCATTGGAAATGAGGGTCACATCACCACAGCAACGCAGCAGACTGAAACAGTGACAGCTTTTCCCAATTTTAATCTTCTGAGAGTTGCAGATCCTACATTTGGGGGCACATTCCATAATTTAGCCCATCTGAAGTACATTGGTTTAAAAAAATGTCACCCTGCAATGTACCCTTTTGCCCAACTGAAGGTTACAAACAGGCAAACAGACACAAGTCTTTTAGGAGCATTGATATTTTACCCATCTTTAGAGGTCATGGAGAGACAATTTAATTTTCTTAATTCCGGTATTCTGGATGCTTTCTGCCTGTCCGTTCATGCTCAGAGCAGGAGGGAGGGAGCAAGGGAGCACCATTTCATACTAAAAATATATATTCAAAGGTAAAAGCTTTCACAGGCAGTCCTCGACTTAAAACAGTTCATTTAGTGACCGTTCAAAGTTACAACGGCACTGGAAAAAGTATCTTGTGGCCATTTTTTCACACTTTGTCACCGTTGCAGCATCCCCGTGGTCATGTGATCAAAATTCAGACGCTTGGCAACTGACTCGTATTTATGATGGTTGCAGTGTCCCTGGGTCGCGTGATCCCCTTTTGCGACCGTCCGACAAGCCAAGTCAACGGGGATGCCAGTTTCCCTTAACAACCACGTTACTCACTACTCCAGTGATTCCCTTAACAACTGCGGCAAGGAAGGTTGTAAAACGGGGCAAAAACCTTACTTGACAACTGTCTCGCTTAGCAACAGAAATGTTGGGCTCGATCGTGGCCGTAAGCTGAGGACCGCCTGTAGACAGATCTGTTCAGGCTGTGAACTTTCTTTTTTTTTTTCTAGCGTGTCTATTTTGCGATCTGCGATGGAAAGTCCTTGAAGGTTAGACTGCTCTGTTTACGGTCTGATTTTGTTCATAGTCCCGAAAGCCAAAGTTGTATTCATTAAATCTTCTGCACAAAGTTTGACCTAGAATCCAGAGGGGCATAGCTGGCAGGTGATGGCAAAGGTCACATTAAAGGGAAAACAGCCATTTCTCTCTCCTTCGTTTCTTTGACTCGGTCCTGGGGTTAAAATGCCGGAGAATTTCTCTGCTCGAAATGCCCTAAAAATGAGAGTGGAGCTAGAACAGAAGAAACGTTGATGCTGGGGGGGGGGTTTCCCCTTTGCCCCCAAATTGAGACTCGTTCTCAGCACCTTATCGTGCTGATAGACAGATGGAGAGAGTCCTAAATCCCTTTATATAATGTCTTTCCAACCCTCTGGTTCGGCTGGAAAGAATAAAAGGCGAGGGGAACAGGAACAGGCTAAATGGTGTTCCAGGTTGAATTTGCTTCTGTGGCACTTAAGGTATGCATGTTTATCATTAGCTAATTCTCATATTTGTCTGGGGGCCTTGGTGCACTCTGAAATTGGTGGTTTTCTTGCAGATGTTTCACTACTCAAGTAGGTTACATCATCAGTGCTAGAAGGAAGTGGGAATGATGATGGAGGAGGAGGAGGAGGAGGAGGAGGAGGAGGAGGAGGAGGAGGAGGAGGAGGAGGAGGAGGAGGAGGAGGAGGAGGAGGAGGAGGAAAAAACACCAGGGTGCTTGGTGCTCTCTGAGTTTGGTTGTTTTCTTGGGGAGATTTCACTACTAGGTAATATCAGTGCTAGAAGGGAGTAGGGTTTGTGGACTGGAGGAGAAGGAGAAAGGGAGGAAAGAGGAAAGGGAGGAGGAGGAGGAGACTGTGGGGATGCTCTCTGAGCTTGGTTGTTCTCTTGCAGACGTTTTACTACCCAACTAGGTAACATCATCAGTGCTAGACGGGAGTGAAGTTTGCTCTCTGTTTGTGTATTAGTTGCTTGTCCTATCAGTGTTGATGGTTCCTTGATTAGCCTGTTGCTTACTCTTAGCTTGTTTGTCTGAGTTGGTAGTTCTTTGATTGGGGTATTGTTAAGCAGAGATTAACACCAAGATTAGTACTAGATCAACAATCAAGCAGTCAACAACAGCCTAGCCAAGGAACCACCAAGAAAAGTCCCACCAACGCTGATAGGACAGGCTATTTTTAATAAACAGAAAGCTAACCCTCTTCCCCTCTAGCTCTGACGATGTTCCCTAGTTGGGTCATGAAACGTCTGCAAGAAAATAATCAAGCTCAGAGAGCACCAAGGACCTCATAGTCCTCCTCCTCCTCCAACCCTACTTCCTTCCAGCACTGAGGAAGTTACCTACTTGGGTCATGAAACGTCTGCAAGAAAATAATCAAGCTCAGAGAGCACCAGGGACCCCACAGTTCAACCCTGAGTTAGAGTTATTCTCTTCCGTTGATAGGGTGACATGGCAAACCACTTATATATAAACAGGGAGCAAACCCTACTCCTTTCTAGCACTGATGGTGTTACCTGGTTGGGTCATGAAACGTCTGCAAGGAAACAACCAAGCTCAGAGAGCACCAAGGACCCCACAGTCCTCCTCCTCCCCCTCCCCCCTGCCCCTCTTCCTCCTCCTCCTCCTCCACTCTGCAAACCCCACTTCCTTCTAGCACTGAAGGAGTTACCTAGTTGGGTCGTGAAATGTCTGCAAGAAAACCAGCCAAGTTCAGAGACCACCAAGGATCCCACAATTCAACTCTGGGCTACAAATATGCTCTTCTATTGATCTCATTTTTGTGTAGGTTGAGGATAATAATAATAATAATAATAATAATAATAATAATAATAATAATAATAATAATAATAATAATAATAATAATAATAATAATAATAATAATAATAATAATAATAATAATAATAATAATAATAGTAATAGTAATAATAATAATAATAATAATAATAATAATAATAATAATAATAATAATAATAATAATAATAATATAATAATAATAATAATAATAATAATAATAATAATAATAATAATAAAGTGGGAGGGACCTTGGAGGTCATCTAGTCCAATCCCTGCTCAGGCAGGAAACCCTATACCATTTCAGAAAATGGCTGACAAATGTTCCACTGGTTAATTGTTCTAACTGTCAGGAAGTTTCTCCTCAGTTCCAGGTTGCTTCTCTCCTTGACTAGTTTCCATCCATTACTCCTTGTCCTGCCCTCAGGCGCCTTGGAGAATAGCTTGACTCCCTCTTCTTTGTGGCAACCCCTGAGATATTAGAATACTGCTATCATGTCACCCCTAGTCCTTCTTTTCATTAAACTAGACATACCCAATTCCAGCAAATGTTCTGATATGCTTTAGCCTCCAGTCCCCTAATCATCTTTGTTGCCCTTCTCTGCACTCTTTCTAGAGTCTCAACATCTTTTTTACATCGTGGTGACCAAAACTGGATGCAGTATTCCAAGTGTGGCCTTACTAAGGCATAGTAAAGTGGTATTAATACTTCACGTGATCTTGATTCTATCCCTCTGTTAATGCAGCCCAGCACTGTGTTGGCTTTTTTGGCAGCTGCAGCACACTGCTGGCTCATATTTAAGTAATTGTCCACTAGACTCTGAGGTCCCTCTCACAGTTACTGCTATTGAGCAAGGTACCCCCTATACTATACCTGTACATTTGGTTTTTCTTGCCTAAATGTAGAACCTTACTTTTTTCACCATTGAATTTCATTTTGTTAGATAGTGCCTCCAGATCCTCCTGTATCTTAAGCCTGTCTTCTGGAGTATTGGCTATTCCTGCCAGCTTGGTGATTTCCCCATCTATCCCCTCATCCAAATCATTGATGAAGATGTTGAAGAGCACTGGGCCCAGAACAGAGCCCTGGGGCACCCCACTACACACTTCCCTCCATGTAGATGTGGTTCCATTGAGGACCACACGCTGAGTACGGCCGGTCAGCCAGCTCCGGATCCATCTGGTGGTGATGCTGTCTGATTAGTAAGTGTGAGTCAAAGGGTAATAAAATCTCCATAATAAGGGATACATCACAAATTGTATAAAACGCACTCCGAAGCCCAACAACATAGACAGAATTCTTGGGCTTTGGGGCTTCTGAGCCTACTCAATGCTTCCTTCCTGGCATCAGAGCTGATATCTAACATAGCGATCGAAAATGCTACCAGAGTGAAGATCTAATGTATGAATAAAAGTAGACGGATAATGCATTAAACATTTCCTTCGTCCCGTTAATGTTCTATTAGCCAAATGCATTATTGCGTTAAGATGGCCTATTAAAATTGCAAAATGTAATTAGAGCCTCCTTTGTGCTCTTGAATGGAAAACAAGGTCCTGACCTGCCCAGGTTTATTTGTCCAGCAGGATTTTAATTTTAGCAGTTCATTCAAAAAAAAAAATATATGTTCTCCAACTCTGTGGACATTCCTATAGCAAAGGGGCTGGAGGGAAAGCTGGAAGTAAGAAGTGGTAAATGCCATCACAAATGTAACCTGTTAAATTCATTTGTTAATTGGGAGTGGACCATTCCCTCTCTCTTAACCCAGAACACCTCATGAAGTTCTTGCTATGATGGTTTGTCGTTCAGGCTGGATTTGGCAATTTTGTCCACCTGTTCCCAAGGACATGGGAGAGGTAGATGTGGGTGTGTTAAAGGTTATGGTTAGGGTTGATTGATTTGATCTCCTTGCAGTCCAAGAGTCTTCTCCAAAACCACAATTCGAAAAGCACTAAGATCACACCTGGAATACTGCATCCAGCTGTGGTCACCACACTACAAAAAAAGATGTTGAGACTTTGGAAAAAGTGCAGAGAAGAGCAACTAAGATGATTAAAGGCCTGGAGACTAAAACATATGAAGAACGGTTGCAAGATTTGGGAATGGCCAGTCTAGAGAAAAGAAGGACTGGGGGGGGGGGGACATGATAACAGTATTCCAGTATCTGAGGGGCTGCCACAAAGTGGAGGGGGTCAACATTTTCCAAAACACCTGAAGACGAGACAAGAAACAATGGATGGAAACACATCCAGGAAAGAAGCAACCTGGAATTAATGAGAAACTTCCTAAGAGGGAGGACAATTAACCAGTGGAACAACTTGCTTTCAGAAGTTGTGGGTGCTCCATTACTGGAGGGTTTTAAGAAGAGACTGGGCAGCCATTTGTCTGGGGTGGTATAGGGTCTCCTGCTTGAGCAGGGGGTTGGACTAGAAGATCTCCAAGGTCCCTTCCCACTCTGTGATTCTGTCCTGAATGGAGTTGACAGGCTACGCATGCTTTGAAAACAACTTATTTTATATTAATGCACTTTTACTGTATTATTTTATAACAGGGGTCTTCAAACATGGCCCTTTTATGACTTGTGGACTTCAACTCCCAGAATTCCTCAGCCAGGCATGCTGGCTAAGGAATTCTGGGAGTTGAAGTCCACAAGTCATGAAGGGGCCATAGTTTCCCCATGCTGGCTGAGGAATTCTGGAAGTTGAAGTCCATAAGTCATAAAAGGGCTAAGTTTGAAGACCCCGGGACTAGAAGACCTACAAGGTCCCTTCCAGCTCTATTCTGATTGAATTAATTATTTGACCAGGGTCCCCATCGTTCTTAAGAAAGGCCTTCCTTTTCCAAAGCTCCCGTTATCCTTCCAGTCGGCTGAATGCAGGATTATTTTGGGCTGGCCTTCTCTGCACACATACTCACACACACACACACGCACACACACACACGCACCCACCCTCTCCGTCGAGGAGTAAATTTCTAATGAAATCTTTTGCACCTCTCTAACACGGTGTCACCTCCCGCCAGCCGTTCCTTGACAAGCTGCATCAGTCAATAACAATGCAATATGAAACGGTAATGACATAGACATGCGGGTAATGAGAGAAAGCAATTTCTCTCCCTATCCTGCTGTGCGCCAATCGATTGGCTTCTGGAATGCACCTTGGTGGAAAATAGAGGTGGGTTGCCAAATCTTGGCCGAGGCCGGCGGTGGGCCTCGCTGGAATGTCACGCGTTGAGGGTGGGCTGCTGCAAGATGATTAAAATGTGCTGGGAAAGAGGAATGGGGGAAGGCCAATGGCCGATGTTTAAGTCTGTAAATGAAGCCGGGTGGATTGAAGGAATCCTTGGTGCTCTCTGAGCTGGGCGGTTTTCTTGCAGATGTTTCAGGACCCAACTAGGGAACATCATCAGTGCTGGAAGGGATATGTAGGGTTTGTGGGGAGAAGGAGGACGACGCAAAGAATTGTGGACTATAAGCTCAGCCCCCTCTAAACAGCTTCCTCCACTCTAGTTGGAGATTCTACCACCCTCCCTCCCTCCTTTCTCCTTCCTTCCTTCCTTCCTTCCTTCCTTCCTTCCTTCCTTCCTTTCTTTCTTTCTTTCTTCCTCCCTTCCATTCTTCCTCCCTTCCATCCTTCCTGTCTTCCTTTCTCCCTTCTATCCTCCCTCCCTCCCTTCTATCCTCCCTCCCTTCCATCCTCCTCCCTCCCATCCTTCCTTCCATCCTCCTTTCCTCCCTCCCTCCTTTCCATCCTCCCTCCCTCCTTCCCTTTAGTGGAATCTCCAGCTAGACTGGATGGAGGTGTCGAAAGGACCAAGTTTAGAATCTTTACACTGCAGAAACCGAACCGGGTCTGACCTCCCCTAGAATCATTGAAGCTCTTATCTGGCTATTCCCAGGGAGATGCAGTTAGTCTGGGGAGATTCTTCTAACGTAGGTGACTAATGATAATGCTTCTGCCGGAGACTATTCATGAGTAGTTCTGGTAGCTTTCATCTGACATTAATCAGCATGAGGACTCTAAGCTCTCCCTCCAGTCTAGTTGGAGATTCCACCACCACCCTTCCTTCATCTCCTACTTCTTCCTTCCTTCCTTCCTCCCCATCCCCTTTCTTCCTTTCTTCCTTTCTTCCTTTCTTCCTTTCTTCCTTTCTTCCTTTCTTCCTTTCTTCCTTTCTTCCTTTCTTCCTTCCTTCCTTCCTTCCTCCCTTCCTTCCTTCCTCTCTTCTTCCCTTCCATCCTTCCTCCCTTTCTCCCTCCCTCCCATCCTCCCTCTCTCCTTTCCTTCTTTCCTTCTTTTCTTCCTCCCTTTCTGTGGTGGAATCACAGAGGGAGGTGTCGTTCTGTTTAAAATGATTTCCCAAAGAAACCTTCTCTTTAAAATACAAGTTTCCAATCTGGGTTTTAACATCTAATTTTCCCCTTGGAAGGAGGAGGCGAAAGAAGAGGAAATGGAAGCATAATCATATTTTTTTTTTCTTTTTTATTTGAACTTCTAGTTACATTCTGTTTCAAATATTTCCCTTCCTCCCTTCCACCCACCCTCCCTCTCTCCCTCCCTCCTTCTCTCCTGACTCCCTTCCTCCCTTCTCCCTCCCTCCATCTTTCTTTTCTCCTTCCCTTTCTTCTCTCTTCCTTCCTCCCTCCTTCTTCCCTCCCTCCCTCCCTCCCTCCCTTCCTTCCTTCTTTCCCTCCCTCCCTCCCTCCCTCCCTCCCCCTCCCTCCCATCCTCCATCCTCCATCCTTTCCTTCTTTTCTTCCTCCCTTTCTGTGGTGGAATTGCAGAGGGAGGTGTCAAGCTGGGACTGAGCTTAGAGTCCTTGCACTGCAGGGACCACTGAAGGCCTGACCTGCTCCAGAATCCATGAAGCCTTAACTGACCATTCCCAAGAAAAGGCAGTCGGCCTGGGGAGATTCTTGTAATATACATTACTAACAATAAAGCTGCTGTTTGAAACTCTTCATAACTCTTCTTCTGCTTGCTTGTGCCTGACAATCTCCAAGCTTCCCTCACCACCATCCTCATTTCTCTCCTCTGCACTTTTCATAAAAATAGAAGGAACTCCTTACTCCCATCGGTGGCCAGCCTGAAGCACCAAAACTGCCCATTTCTGCCCTAAAACCAGTGGTGGGATTCAAATAGGTGAACAACCAGTTCTCTGTGTGGATGCCGCTTCCGGAAGTCCATTCTGGGCCTGGGCAACAAAAAATTAGCTACAGGTTCTACCGAAGTGGTACGAACTGGCTGAATCCCAGCACTGTCTATCTCTCTCTGATCTATCTCTCTCTCTCTGATCTATCTCTCTCTCTCTGATCTATCTATCTATCTATCTATCTATCTATCTATCTATCTATCTATCTATCTATCTATCTATCTATCTATCTATCTATCTATCTATCTATCTATCTATCTATCTATCTATCTATCTATCTATCTATCTATCTATCTATCTATCTATCTATCCATCCAGTGGTGGGATTCAAATATGTGAACAACTGGTTCTCTGCATGGATGCCACTTCCGGAAGTCCATTCTGGGCCTGGGCAACAAAAAATTAGCTACTGGTTCTGCTGAACTTGTGCAAACTGGCTGAATCCCACCACTGCAAACTGGCCGAATCCCACCACTGTATCTCTCTCTCACTCTCTCTCTCTGTCTCTCTGTCTCTCTGTCTCTGTCTCTGTCTCTCTCTCTCTTTATCTATCTATCTATCTATCTATCTATCTATCTATCTATCTATCTATCTATCTATCTATCTATCTATCTATCTATCTATCTATCTATCTATCTATCCAGTGGTGGGATTCAAATATGTGAACAACCGGTTCTCTGCATGGATGCCACTTCCGGAAGTCCATTCTGGGCCTGGGCAACAAAAAATTAGCTACCGGTTCTGCCGAAGTGGTACGAAGTAGCTGAATCTCACCACTGCATAAAACTATGATGTTTAACGTGGCAAGAGACCACAAAATGCACAGGAATAATTTTATCAAGTAAATTTAATTTAATGTGTTTACAATAAATTAAAGGGGAAGTTTGTCCTGGATTCTACTTCACTTTCCCTCTCCGTGGAAGTGGAATGTTTTTCATTTTTGTCGCCATGTTTTCATGGGGAAAGGCTGAAAGTCTTCCATTCCAAGAAGAAAACAAACAAACAAAAAAGGACAAGACAGCATCTCAACAGCAGCTTAGCAAACCAAGCGTGGTGCGGAGGACCACGGAGGAAAAATATCTATTTTCCTCCGTCCCTCCTTGGCAGCCCTCGATGAAATATACCAGCAATAGATTCAGGGGAGACAAAAGAAAGCAATTATTCACGCAAGACATCATCTACATTCAGATTTTGTTCTCGCCAAGATGGCAATTAGTGGGGAATCAGCGACTTTTGAGTTCAAAAGACAGATTCACGCCGTTCACAAAGCCGGATTCTGTTTCTTCCTGTGTCTCTGATGCATGCATGATTGGGATGCGATGGAGCTACACGGAGCAGGAAGGAAAGCGAGGGTGGAGGACTATTTATTGATTTGATTCCCCCCCCCCCGCTGCCTTTATTATTTTTAACAAACAACTCAAGGCAGCAAACACACCTCATATTCATAGGAGGGAGAACAAACCCATCAGGACAAGGTGCTTTTTCAGGAGGCAACTGGACTTTCTTGTTTTCCTTTGAAGACGTTTCGCTTCTCATCCAAGAAGCTTCTTCAGTTCTGAGTGGACAGTGGGGAATGAAAGGATTTATACTCCTTGCAGACAGCTGGTCGTTTGCCTTCTTTCAGAGAGTCGTTGAGGCCACCTGGAGCTTTGTCTGTGTCCTCAGGGTCACCTGAGTGGTGCAAACGGGTGTGGAGCCTTCCATTCCCCACCGTCCAGTCAGAGCTGAAGAAGCTTCTTGGAGGAGAAGCGAAACGTCTTCAAAGAAAAAACAAGGAAGTCCAGTTGCCTCTTGAAAAAGCACCTTTGGGACAACCGTGACCTGGGTGACTGAGAATCTCCACAGACATTTAGCTACGCAGTTTGGGATGAACACCCTTCGAATGGTGAGGGAGAATGAATGGATTTCCAGAAAACATTGCAGGCTACAGGAACCATTTGCACTTCGGTTTGAGATGTAGACGACACAGACTCATCCCCAACAGCCTGCGCCTGTCTTCAACAGGGAAGGGACCCAGGGCAGGAAACATCCCGCAGCCAAAAAGGCTTCACACAAATTTGCACCACTCAGGTGACCCTGAGGACACAGATAAACCTCCAGGTGGCCTCAACGACTCTCTAAAAGAAGGCAAATGACCAGCTGTCTGCATAATAATAATAATGAAGTTGGAAAGGATCTTGGAGGTCATCTAGTCCAGGGCTTTTCAACCGGTGGTACATGTACCACTTGTGGTACATTAACGAGTGGCAGGTGGTACGCAGCCCTGCCTAGCCAAGTGTAGTGGGGGAGGGAAAGAGCCAGCACAGGCAAGGACTTACAGTGAGAGAGTCCTCTGGAGCTGCAGACTGGCTGGGCAAGACAAAGGCCCCAGGCTCACTTCTGGCTCACCCTCCCCCATGAGAAAGGAGGAGGAGAGGGGTGGAGACAGGAGAGGAAAGGAGGCAGTTTGGGCGGTAGAGGGAGAGAGAGAAAAAGCAGCAGCCTTGGGAGGAGGTGGAGTCAGCTGCACAGAAGGGAAAGAAGAAGGAGGAGGAGGAGGAGGAGGAGGAGGGTGGGGGGAGAGGAGAGGAGATCAAGCAGCCACCTGTGCTGGCAGCAGCAAACAGGCAAGAAATGCAGTGGGGGAGGGGTCACCCTCCAAGAGGAATGCAAAAAGGCAGCAATGGCTGGAGGTGAGGCAGGAGGGAGGGAGATGGAGAGTGGAAGGATTCTTATGAGCTTTTGTGACTTTGAAGTTCTGGGATTTGTGCAATGTGGGCTTTGTGTTCTTAAGGAGTGTTTGGCAATTTCTATTTGGCTGATGGCTGATGTCTCGTGTTAGCTTCTATTGGTCTCCTATTGTTAGCTGTAAGTTTTGCTGCAAGGGATTTTGAAGTAGCCAGTAGCTAATTCTTAAAGGGGAATGTGCCTTTTTAAGCGAGTTCGCTCAGCAGTTTGTCTTTTCTGTCTCTGGAGGCTTTTCCTTGTTTGATGAATATATGGAAGAGAGAAAATATGGGGGGGGTTTCAAATTCTTCCTTCAGAAAGAGGTGGGCATGAGAAAGGGGGAGGCAGGAAAGGAGGGAGGGAGGGAACTTAGCACTTGGCCACCAGCAGCCCTGCCATTGACTTTGCTTGTCAAAAGGTTGCGAAAGGGGATCACATGACCCTGGGACACTGTGACCATCATAAATATGAATTAGTTGCCAAGCATCCAAATATAAATCACATGACCCTGGGCATGCTGCAATGGTCATAAGTGTGAAAAATGGTCATAAGTCATTTCAGTGCAATTGCAACTTTGAACAGGGTTGGGTTTTTTTTGGTCATCAAGTTTTTGACACCTTGCTAGGTGGTACTCAAATATTGCCATATCCTAAAAGTGGTACAATCGGTGAAAAGGTTGAAAAGCCCTGATCTAGTCCAACCCCCTGCTCAGGCAGGAAACCCTATACCATTTTGGACAAATGGCTGTCCAGTCTCTTCTTAAAGACTTCCAGTGTTGGAGCATTCACAGCTTCTGGAGGCAGGTTGTTCCACTGGTTAATTGTTCTAACTGTCAGGAAGTTTCTCCTTAGTTCCAGGTTGCTTCTCTCTTTGGTTAGTTTCCATCCGTCGCTTCTTGTCCTGCCTGATTTGCTCCCTGCCGGAATTTAACAACTTTGCATCCTTCTTTACCAGGTAACTGCCACTAATGCAAACTGAGAAAGAAAGAAAAAACAGAATGCTCTGCTCCTTTTAAAAACTAGGGGGGAATAAAACATTACTTACAGCAGCATTAAAATAGATTTTATATTTTTTACCATACCCGTTTCCTCCTCTCAGACTTTTTTTTTTTTTTTTGGACTAATATTTCCCTTTTAAAAATAATGATAAAAATGCAATTTCTACAGGTGAAAAAAACAAAAAACAAAAAACAAAAAACCCTTAGGGTCTCTCCTTGAGAGTCCGGACAGAACGGCAATATTTAATGATATAGCATAGTATGAAAAAAAAAAATACATTACGCTATAAATTATAATTATGAGGGGCGAAATGCTCAGAAATGTGCCAAATCTGGGTGAAAATCCCATTAAGGCAGCAATCTGGATTGCAAAGCATTTTCCTCTGAGTCCTTCGTTGGCTGCGAGGCGGGAAAAAATGGTAACAGATCAAACGCATAATCAGTCAGCGAGAGATATGAAATTTTTTACAAATGCATTAAAAGCAAAGGTGACTTCCATTTAGAGCAAGATCAATTTCCTATCCAGCCACCAGGAATATGGAAATGTGGGCTGCAGCATGAAAGGGAGAAAAGTCGACATGAAAGAGGGGGGAAAAGGAGAAAATATTGGCAAAATATATAAACAAAAAACGAAGGACACGCTTAAGAAATCCTTCAAAGGTTTTCCTCCCCTGTAAAAAAGGTTCCTGGTTTTTTTTTTTCTTGTCCTTTGAGAATTTCGTTCATATTTTGCTTAAGAACTTAGGGCTGACTTGGATGGTGGAGGTGATAACTCCAGTGCTCAGGCTGGGATTTGTTAAATTGAGATATATATTTTTTTAGATTTTTTTAAGATTCTTTATAATCCCGCTTTTATTACTTTTATAAGTAACTCCAGGTGATGAATATATCTAATACTCCTTCATCCTCCTCTTTTCCTCAGAACAACAACCTTGAATTGAGACAATCATTGGCCTAAGTCAACCAGCTGACTTTGATGCCTGAGACAGGACTAGAACTCACCGTCTCCTGGTGGCTGACCCAAAGTCACCCAGCTAGTTTTTATGCCTAAGGCAGGACTAGAACTCCTAGTCTCCTGGTTGTTGACCTAAAGTCATCAAACTGGCTTTCACGCCTAAAGCGGGACTAGAACTCACCATCTCCTGGTGATTGGCCCAAAGTCACCCAGCTGACTGAATTCCCGGTGTCCTGGTGGTTGACGTAAAGTCACCCAGCTGGCTTTCATGCCTAAGGCGGGACTAGAACTCACCATCTCCTGCTGAGTGGCCCAAAGTCACCCAATCAACTTTCATGCTTAGCACGCACAATGTCCTGGTGATTGGCCCAAAGACACCCAGCTGACTGAATTCCCGGTGTCCTGGTGGTTGACCTAAAGTCACCCAGCTGGCTTTCACGCCTAAGGCGGGACTAGAACTCACCATCTCCTGGTGATTGGCCCAAAGTCATCCAGCCAAATTTGATGCCTGAGGCGGGACTAGAACTCACCATCTCCTGGTGATTGGCCCAAAGCCACTCAGCCAGCTTTCATGCCTAAGGCAGGACTAGAACTCACAGTCTCCTGGTTTTAGTCCAGCACCCACACCATTACACCAAACTTGATATGGATTTTAAGGGGCTGGTGGGAAGTCAGGAGGCTGCAGTCAATCAGAGACAAGGTTATACAGTCAAAGATAGCAAATTGATATTCAGGGCTTGTACACAAGTGGCTTCCCCTGTCAGTGTGGGTGGGAGTGTTGTTTTCTTTCTCTTGTTTACAATGGTGAACCACTTGTATATAAACAGAGAGGAACTTAGAGCAACTAAGAGCAACTTAGAGCAACTAAGATGATCCGAGGCCTGGAGACTAAAACATACGAAGAACAGCTGCAGGACTTGGGTTTGGCTAGTCTAAAGAAAAGAAGAAATAGGGGAGACATGATAGCAGTATTCCAGTATTTGAGGGGCTGCCACAAAGAAGAGGGGGTCAAATTATTCTCCAAAGCACCAGAGGGAAGGACAAGAAACAATGGTTGGAAACTGACCAAAGAGAGAAGCAACCTGGAATTAAGGAGAAACTTCCTGACAGTGAGGACAATTAACCAGTGGAACAGCTTGCCTCCAGAAATTGTGGGCGCTCCATTACTGGAGATTTTTAAGAAGAGACTGGACAGTCACTTGTCTGAGATGGTATAGGTTCTCCTGCTTAAGCAGGGGGGCTGGACTAGAAGACCTCCAAGTTCCGGTCCAGCTCTATTCTATTCTATTGTTTGGGGGGTTGGGGGGGCTTATGGATATTTTGGGATGATAAGAACCCTGCCAGGAACAGCAGTAGTCAAAGTTTGCCCCCAAGTTGTCCACAAAGTCTCTGATTACCTCACTTCCAAGATGAGATACCTCTCTTGACATCCCAATCAATAGCATAAAAGTCGCTCCTGTGAGCCGGATTGATCCAACCTACAGGAAAAAGCTTTGTGCCCAATCAAATCTCTGATAAATGATAAGATGCAGTGAAGGAATCACACCGGAGGAAGAGCAGAAGTAGCAATTTGATCTGGATTTTCATACACACAAGTTGTTTGTTGTTTTTTAATAATGCCTAGAGTTTCCCGGCTCTCTCATGGCCTTGCCTAATCAATAAATATATTTATTTGGAGGACGGTTGTTAGGAAAACAACAACGGAAAAATCATCTGCCAATCAAAGGGGCTTTGAGGTTTATGAGATATATTTATAGCAACCTACAAGCTGTAGATCACAAGTGGCTTCCAGCATTCCAGAGGTGGCAGGGCCAAAAGTTTTATTTTATTATTTTTTATTTTTTTCTTCCCATTCATTTCCCTCCAGTGGACTTAGAGAAGCAAAATGAGTCCCTAAACATCTTATGCAACTTGAGAGGATGTATTGCACCCCTATAAATCCCGCTAATTTGATCATATTGCTTCATTTTGAAGGGTATCATAGGTAGTTTTAAGGATTAAGGCGCTGATTTTGCCCTTTAATGTGTTCCAAAACACCAAAATGAGACAAATTTAACCCACTCAGTTAAATGATACATGGTTTTACCCACTTCCTTCCAGCACTGATAATGTTACCTGGTTGGGTCATGAAATGTCTTCAAGGAAACAACCAAACTCAGAGAGCACCAAGGACCCCACGGTCATCCTCCTCCTCCTCCTCCTCCTCTTCCTCCCCCCTGCAAACTTCACTCCCTTCTAACACTGATGATGTTACCTAGTTGGGTCATGAAACGTCCTCAGGAAAGCAACCAAGCTCAGAGAGCATCAAGAACCCCACAGTCATTGTCCTCCTCCTCCTCCTCCTCCTCCTCTTCTCCCCTCCTCCTCCTCCTCCTCCTCCTCCCTCCTTCTCCTCCTCCTCTTCTTCCTCTCTTCCTCTTCCTCCTCCTCCTCTCCACAAAACTCACTTCCTTCAGCACTGATGATATTACCTAGTTGGGTCATGAAATATCTTCAGGAAAAACCAAGCTCAGAGAATATCAAGAACCCCACAGTCATTGTCCTCCTCCTCCTCCTCCTCCTCCTCCTCCTCCTCCTCCTCCTCCTCCTCTTCCTCCTCCTCCTCCTCCTTCTCCTTCTCCTCTTCTTCCTCCTCTTCCACTTCCTCTTCCTCCTCCTCCTCTCCACAAAACTCACTTCCTTCTAGCACTGATGATATTACCTAGTTGGGTCATGAAATGTCTTCAGGAAAACAACCAAGCTCAGAGAATATCAAGAACCCCACAGTCATTGTCCTCCTCCTCTTCCTCCTCCTCCTCCTCCTTCTCCTTCTCCTCTTCTTCCTCCTCTTCCTCTTCCTCTTCCTCCTCTCCACAAAACTCACTTACTTCTAGCACTGATGATATTACCTAGTCGGGTCATGAAACGGCTTCAGGAAAGCAACCAAGCTCAGAGAACATCAAGAACCCCACAGTTGTCCTCCTCCTCCTCCTCCTCCTCCTCTTCCTCCTCCTCCTCTTACTTCTGCTCTTCTTCCTTCTCTTCCTCCTCCTCCTTCTCTCCACAAACCCCACTTCCTTCTAACACTGATGATGTTGCCTAGTTGGGTCATGAAATGTCTTCAGGAAAACAACCAAGAGAGCACCAAGGACCCCTTATCATGCTTCTTCCAATGCCACCCAGAGCTATTTCAGCTTCTCTAACAGCCTCCTATTTACCTTGTTACTAGCTAACCACACTCAAGTTGTCTGAGATGGTGCTGTGTCAGCCCTTCAAGTTTGACCAGTCACACAGGCCAATCCTACTTTCAGTATAAGGTGATGGAAACAGAATCGTTCAAGTCTGAATTCACTTCCCTCTCTCCCTCCCTTTATCTTGGTGAGATCTAGGAAAGTTTTTATCTGAGATGCTTTTTCAGGTTACAATTCTGGCCCACGCTCAAGAATCTTTTATCTGCCAGTTGCCTTCATTGCCGTCTCCTTCCTGCTCCTCAAGGCTAACCTTAATCAATGAGCATTATCTGCTTGCAAGCCATTAATCCCCTGTTTCACATTGCACTCACTATGTGATGCAGTTTTTAATGGCTTAAGAAGTGAGTTACTGGGTGAATAAGGAAAACCTTGATTGAAAATCTCCCACTCTTATTACAACAAAGGAAAAATAGGGTCAGAACAGGTCTGAAGCCCTGTTAGGCCTCAATCGTTCAAGGTGCAAAGTCCTGTAAGATCCCCCATCATTCAATTGGTCAACAAATTTGCATGCCGCTTATCATCACGGAGTATTACGATTTCAATCAGAAGAGAGCTCAAAGGGAGCTTGGAGGTCTTCTAGTCCAATCCCCTGCTCAAGCAGGAAACCCTATGGTATTTAGGACAAGTGGCTGTCCAGTCCCAAAGGTGCTTTTTCAGGAGGCAACTGGACTTTCTTGTTTTTCTTTGAAGACGTTTTGCTTCTCATCCAAGAAGCTTCTTCAGCTCTGAGTGGATGGTGGGGAATGGAAGGATTTATACTCCTTGCAGATAGCTGGTCATTTGCCTTCTTTTAGAGAGTCGTCCTTCCATTCTCCACCATCCAGTCAGAGCTGAAGAAGCTTCTTGGATGAGAAGCGAAACGCCTTCAAAGAAAAAGAAGGAAGTCCACTTGCCTTTGGGACAACCATGACCTGGATGTCTGAGAATCTCCATAGACACTTGGCTTCCAGTCTTTTCTTAAAAACCTCCAGTGATGAAGCACCCACAACCTCTGAAGGCAAGCTGTTCCACTGTTCTCACCATTAGGAAGTTTCTCCTTAATTCCAGGTTGCTTCTCTCCTTGATTAGTTTCCATCCATTGTTTCTTATCCCGCCTTCTGGTGCTTTGGAGAATAAGTTGGCCTCCTCCTTTTTGCGGCAGCCCCTCAAATACTAGAATACTGCTATCATGTATATATATATTCTCTATATATAATAGAATGACAGAGTTGGAAGGGACCTTGGGTCTTCTAGTCCAACCCCCTACTCAAGCAGGAGACCCTTACAGAATCATAGTATAACAGAATTGGGACCTTGGAGGTCTTCTAGTCCAACCCCCTGCTGAAGCAGGAGACCCTTATAGAATCATAGAATAACAGAGTTGGAAGGGACCTTGGAGGTCTTCTAATCCAACCCTCTACTCTGCATTGCGTGGCAAAGGCTGTCATATATCCAGCATCGCAATTTATTCAAGAAAGAGAGAGAGAGAGAGAGAGAGATGCAGATAGATAGATAGATAGATAGATAGATAGATAGATAGATAGATAGATAGATAGATAGATAGATAGATAGATAGATAGATAGATAGATAGATAGATAGATAGATAGATAGATAGATAGATAGAATAGATAGATAGATAGATAGATAGATAGATAGATAGATAGATAGATAGATAGATAGATAGATAGAAGATATCGATAGATAGATAGGAGATGATGGATGGATGGATGATGGATGGATGGAATGGGATGGTGGATGGATGGATGATGGATGGATGGGTGGATGGATGGGTGGGTGGGTGGGTGGGTGGGTGGGTGGGTAGGTAGGTAGGTAAGTAGGGAGGGAGGGAGAGAGAGAGAGAGAGAGAGAGATAATATCCAAGGGGAATACACACACACACACACACACACACACACACACACACATATATATATATATACATATACATATATATATTTCCAAATATCTCTTCTTCCTGTCAGAATAGCCCTCCTGGGTGGGGTGGATGTTCTAGCTATCTGCAACTCTGCAGCCTCTGAATCAAGCCCCCACTTATGCAAAGCAGGGTCATAAACATGCCTCTAAGTATTTGATAAATCCATCTTCCCCTTGTCATTGTCACCGAGAAGCTGAGATGATGGGAGATTACGCCGTCAAGGCACCGTGGAAACGCTGGCAGAGTTTATGAATTTTCATAGGACGCGAGTCTGCTTTAATAGGAAGCAGCGCTTAGGAGAAATGCTGACAACTTATGAAAGGATGTGCCAAGGCCGGTGGTTAACCTGTCTAAATCAAAGATGGCCTTGATGTAAATTTGCAACTGGTAGCAAATCCAGGTCTGCCCTCTTTCCCTTTTGAACTATCAGGGCCAGTCTTTCTTCTAGTTGCTTTTTGGGTCTCTGAAAGCCAAAACAAAAGATATGTGGACATTTATATGAGTGACATGATAACAGTCATCCAATATTTGAGGGGTTATCACAAAAAAGAGGGAGTCAAGCTATTCCCCAAAGCATCCGAGGGCAGGACAAGAAGCAAGGGATGGAAACTAATCCAGGAGAAAAGCAACCTGGAAACTTCCTAACAGTGAGAACAATTAACCAGTGGAACAGATTCCCTCCAGAAGTTATGGGTGCTCCATCACTGTAGGGTTTTAAAAAGAGACTGGACAACCATTTGTCAGAAATGGTATAGGGTCTCCTGCTTGAGCAGGGGGTTGGTCTAGAACAGGGGTCTTCAAACCTGGCCCTTTTATGACTTGTGGACTTCAACTCCCAGAATTCCCCAGTCAGCGTGCCTGGCTGAGGAATTCTGGGAGTTGAAGTCCACAAGTCATAAAAGGGCCAAGTTTGAAGACCTCTGGTCTGGAAGATCTCCAAGGTCCTCACAATGTTGCTGTTGTGGGGAAAGTAGGAGGAGGAAGGTGTGTTGATTATTTTTCTTCCTTGAATTACTGGTAAACATTAGAAAGGCAGGAATGTAAATAAATAAATTTAATTAAGTCCCTTGGCTCAGCTGTTGGTCCATTTCCCCTCCAGATCATTTAGCGAAGATGGTTGGGCTACCCTAGATGTTTCTATCTGCCCTTTGGTGATTAATATCTTGTCCACAACAAGCCAGTGGGGTGTCTGTGTGAATTAAAGGTGCTGGCTATTTTCACTTGCTGTATCTTCGGCCAGGGCCTCCGAGTTCATTTGCTAAATCAGATGTGACAAGAGAAGATTTTATAGCTATTCGTTGCTTGGCTCGCCCCCATCTTGACCTGTTCAGCTATGTCAAGCAGAAGTAATTCTGAATATATCCAAGGCACATTAGATCCCATATCTCTTCAACCAATGGCTTCCCCCCACTTCCATGCCAGGGTAGCAGCACATTTGCAAAGGAAATGATCCATTATGGATATGTTCAGTGGTGGGATTCAGCCAGTTCGCACTACTTCGGCAGAACCGGTAGCTAATTTTTTGTTGCCCAGGCCCAGAATGGACTTCCGGAAGTGGCATCCATACAGAGAACCAGTTGTTCACATATTTGAATCCCATATGTTGGATGAAAAATCTCCATCAGGGTCCAGTCCAAGCTGGGAATAAACAAAATGGGGACTGTTTTAGAAAGAAGGTTGTAGTTTATTGAAGGGCAGAGCCAGAGAAAAGCATGGCTCTGGGAAAGCTGACCACATGTTGCTGGGAGTGGTGGGTTTTTATACCTTCTTGGGCTTTTGTGTTTGGAGTTGTTCCTGTGGCATGAACTTTGACCTGAGGTTCAGTGTGCCCTTCTGGTATTCTGATGGTGGTGGGTTAATTCTATTATGTCCCAAAGGTCATATCCTGCTTCCCTGGGACTGTGGCTGATGACTATGTCCTGTGTTGGATTTTTTGGTGTGAGGGATTGTTGATTCTAGAGATCTTTGTCTTTCTAATCCCAGTTTCCTGGCTCCAATCTTTCTGACAAGATTATCACATCTGCATTTCTGCAGACCTGGTTTCTGTTTGGGGCAGAGAAGCTTGGGGGAGGGGGTTGGTTTCTGCCTTTAAGGTCCTTTGGGAAATATAATATTCTGCCTTTTTAATATTCCCCAAAATATTTCTTTCTTGAGGAGGGTGTGACTTTCCACAGATACAAGGTTCTTTGCTAGGAGGAAAGAGTTATGGAGCCTATAAGGAAAGGAGAAAAAGGGAGGGGGGGAGAGAGAGGAGGAGGAGGAGGAAAGAAAGGGAGCAAGAGAAGGAGGAGGGGGAAGGAGAGATGAATGAAGAGGGAGGAGGAGGAGGAGGAGGAGGAGGAAGGGAGCAAGAGAAGGAGGCGAGGGAAGGGGAGATGAATGGGAGAGGAGGAGGAGGAGGAGAAGGAAGAGGAGGAGGAGGAGGAGGAGGAGGAGAAAGAGAGCAAGGGAAGGAGGAGGGGGAAGGAGAGAAGAATGGGAGAGGAGGAGAAAGGGAGGAAGAGGAGGAAGGAGAGATGAATGATAGAGGAGGAGGAGGAAGACGAGGACAAGGAGGGAATAAAGGGAGTGAGAGGAGGAGGGGAAGGAGAAGGAGAGAAGAATGGGAGAGAAGGAGAAGAGGAAGAAGAAGGAGAAGAAGGAGAAGAAATGTAATTTTGACTGCATCTAAGAATACACCACAAACGTATCCATTGCTGGGGCAGTTACCCCAAAGGCCGGCTTCCTAGGTCTCTTGAGACAGCAAAGTTTAAAACCAGAAACCCGGAGTATCCACCCTTCCCCATGGGAAAATTTGGGGCAAGTAGGTTTCTTGAGAGAAGGCAGCTCTGCCAGTACCCCTGTGCCCCATAGGCCTTTAAAGCTGTGTTTTTTTTTAAAGATAGTTGAATGTAGTAGCTGGAGCAGAGTTGTTATGGGACTTTGCCTGTTTTCCCGCCTTTTTTCCCCCCCTTCGGGGTGCCCTTTGATTTACCTCATGATGCTCCTGTTTGCCTATCTTTTTTTGTCAGGTAGTCCTCGACTTACAACCACAATGGAGCCCCAAATTCCCGGCAGTCGGCAGAATTAGCCTGCAATACTGCATTCTAGCCACTGCGCCACCACAGCTCTTGGACGAGGTTCTCACTAGTCACAACATAACTAACTGTGGCGGTGCAGCGGTTAGAATGCAGTATTGCAGGCTAACACTGCCAGCCGCCAGCAGTTCGACTCTGACCGTTTCAAGGTTGACTCAGCGTTCCATCCTTCTGAGGTCGGGAAAATGAGGACCCAGATTGTTGGTGGCAAAACGCTGGCTCTGCAAACCACTTAGAGAGGGTTGTAAAGCGGTATATAAATCTAAGTGCTATTGCTATTGCTATTGCTTTTTTTTTTTTTTTTTGTAACTTAAAAGCGTGAGCAGCACTGGGCTTCATGAATGGAAGGAATTTTTATCCAGCAGTCAAGTGACCACTCAGTAGACAAACAGAATATTATGGTCCATTCATTCCCGTCTCCATCTTCTCGGAACCTGACCTGTTGGATTCAATTCCTTCCAGATGTTTGGACTTTACTTCGCAATACCCCTGCTGTAATTACAGAATGACAGAATAATAGAGTTAGAATCCTGTGGAGCACGGAGGGGTGGGGGGTGGGTGGGGCTGGTGTGCTATGCTCCATGGGGGTCACAAAGAGTCGGGCACAACTTAGTAAACTGAACAACAGTCACAACGCAACAACCCTGCCATCTTGAATGTATCTTTAATGCCTTGCCTAGATAATGTTGACAGCTGATTTTGCAATTATCTAGACTTCTCTCTTTCTCCAAAATCAACCTCTTCCAGGTCTTTTCCACTTAATAGGGATCTTGGAAGAATGCTGTACTTTTATTTCCCAAGATAGGTCTTCACACTTCTGCTGCCTTTTAACTCACCCCCCTTTTAGCACCTTTGTGGCCTGGCATTCTTTTTCCTCTGCTTTTCCTCCTTCTCCTCTCTTCCACTCCCCCGCTTTAACCCCCCGAAAAATAAGTAAATCCTTCACTCTATCTACTACAGGTGAGGGGAAAATGGAACTTGAGTGCCAGGCGTAGGATCTATAGCAGCTTTGTGCAATCCATCAGTCCTACTTATAACATAATAGCAGTATAACTCATACAAGTCATTGAGTCATGTAAGGCATGGAGTCCTACATCGCGCAGGGGAGTTATGAAGAAAGCTGCACAAAGGCTGTCACCCAGCATGATTACAACATTAGCAGCAAGCTTTCCACGCTGACAACACCAGGGAAAAATGAACAGAATAACAAGAGTTGGAAGGGACCTTGGAGGTCTTCTAGTCCAACCCCCTGCTCAGGCAGGAAACCCTATACCATTTCAGACAAATGGCTCTCCAGTCTCTTCTTAAAAACCTCCAGTGTTGGAGCATTCACCGCTTCTGGAGGCAGGTTGTTCCACTGGTTAATTGTTCTCACTGTCAGGAAGTTTCTCCTTAGTTCCAGGTTGCTTCTCTCCTTGATTAGTTTCCATCCGTTGCTTCTTGTCCTGCCTTCAGGCGCTTTGGAGAATAGCTTGACTCCCTCTTCTTTTCTGTGGATCAGTTCTTCTTTTCTCCTTTCTGTGCTGCCCTTATTTTCTCATCTCTCCTTCCTCCCTCTCACTTCCTCTTTCTCTCTTCTCTTCTCTCCTCTCCTCTCCTCTCTCTCTCCTTCTCCTTCCTTCCTTCCTCCCTCCTCCCTCCCTTCCTTCCTTTCATCATTTCTTTCATCTTCCCTCTCTCCCTCCCTCTTTCTTTCTTTCTCTCTCTCTCTCTCTCTCTTTCTTTCTTTTTTTTCTTCCTCCTCCCATGCTTGTGCCTTCCTTTAACTTTGGGGAACTGTGCCCAGGGAGCCACAAAGTAGCTCAGGCCTAGGCAGACAAAGCATCCCATTTAGAAGCCGGCAAACTCATTCCAAGAATTGCTGTGTCTTTTCATGCTGCTCTCCCAGATGGCTTCTCCTTCCTCATTCTGGGCAGCTAATAAATCCATTTAGTCTTCCCTCTTCCCTCTGTGAGCCTTATTTTCTCACTTCAAATATTGTTTCCTCTCTTCCACCGTGCCAAAAGGGAAATAATCAGGGGGGGGGGGACTGAAAAGGCCGGGCTCTGACTTGATAAGATGCTGAAGGAATCCATCAAACCGTTTTTTCCCCCTTTCCTGTCTTTATTCCATCTCTCTTTTCTTTTTATCAAATGTGCCGTATCGGGAGGGGAGTCAAATGACATCACGGCAGTCTTTCTTATTTTCCCTCATCTAATTTTCAGGCCATCCGGAAAACCTAAAAAATATGATCTGAAGGGGGAATTGGATCAGTTTTCTCCTGGTTGAAGTCCATCTCCAAAAAGCCAAATTGCCATCGGACACAAAACTGAAGACTTTTACTCTCATTTCACGAGATAGACTCTCTCCTTGGGGCTGTCTTAATCCTGCTTCATCTTATTCTAATCTAGAACTCCTACCGGGAATCTCTTAAAAGCATAAACTAAACGAATGGTGGGTGCTCCATCACTGAAGGTTTTTAAGAAGAGAGTGGACAATCATTTATCTGGGATGGTATATAGGGTCTCCTGCTGGGACAGGGGGCTGGATTAGAAGACCTCCAAGGTCCCTTCCAACTCAGTTATTCTGTTATTCTGTATGAAAGTGTCTCCTGCCTGAGCATGGGGTTGGACTAGAAGACCTTCAAGGTCCCTTCCAACTCTGTTATTCTGTATTCTTCCTAATGGTGAAAAGAATTAATGAGTGGGAAGGAAGGAAGGAAGGAAGGAAGGAAGGAAGGAAGGAAGGAAGGAAGGAAGGAAGGAAGGAAGGAAGGAAGGGAGGGAGGGAGGGAGGGAGGGAGGGAGAGAGAGAGAGAGAGGGAAAAAGGGAGAGAGAGAGGGAGGATAGTTGCATGGAAGGTTGCATGGATGGTTAGATGGATGGATGGAAGGAAGGAAGGATGGATGGATGTTAAGTTGTATTTAGCTGTGTGGTTTACCTGGTAAGGCTGACAAAAATCTAAGCCAGGAAAATGGAAGGTATGCAGTCAGACAGAGAAAAGGAAATACGTACGGCCACAATGGAGCCCAAAATTTATGTTGCTAAGTGAGACATTTGTTAAATGAGTTCTTGTCCCATTTTAGGACCTTTCTTGCCCCATTTGTTAAGTGAATCACTGCACTTCTTAAAGCAGTCACACCGTGGTTGAGTGAATCTGGCTTCCCCATTGACTTTGTTCATCAGAAGGTCCCAAAAAGGGGATCACATGCTCCCGCAAACCGTCATAAATATGAACCGGTTGCCAAGCATCCCGATTTTGATCACCTGGCCACGGGGATGCTACAATGATCCTAAGTGTGAAAACAGTCCTAAGTCACTTTTTTCAGAGCCGTTGTAACTTTGAACAGTCACTAAACGAACTGTTGTAAGTCGAGGACTACCTGTAACAACCTCTCTTTTGCTCCCAACATATTCATATTCATATTTTTCACGTCCTTCCTTTTAAGGATCTCATCAGCTTCACCTAACCACAGTCTTCACAAAATTATGCTAGTGTTTTTAATTAACCAACAATCTCACTTATTCCCTTTTAACTAAAGGACCGGGGGGGGGGGGGGGAACCTGTAACTTCTGGCAAAAGGAATTATAGATTAAAAAGTGATTTTAAAAAAAACTCATAGACACACAGCCACCGAGAGAGGCACCCACATATAAAATATTTTAATTAGTCAAATTTTGATCCACACGTAAATTGCTTAATGGCAAATCGAAAAATAATCCAGATAAAATGTATGTATGAAATATGTATCTGCTTTTCACATGTATGCATTTTGTCTTAAGGATTTCTAAATATATCTTTGCTCTCCAGACACGCCTTTTTGAAATCCAAATTGATAGGCATTTAATATCAGTTTAAAGGATGCTAATGGATTTAAAGTTGCATTTTGTTCCGTTAATATGACCCGGAGATACGTCACATCCTGATGAAATGGAAAGAAGCAGAGGTGTTTTGGGAGGAGGGAGAGAAAGATGAAATCATGTCATCTACACTACGGGTGGTCCTCGACTTACAATAGTTCATTTAATGACCGTTCAAACTTACGACGGTGTTGAAAAAAGTGATTTACAGATGTTTTTCCACACTGGAGACCATTGCAGCATTGCCCAGGGTCATTGTGATCAAAATTCAGACACTTGGCAATTGACTCATAGTTATGACGGTTCCAGGGATCCCTTTTTGCGACTTTCTGACGAGCAAAGTCAATTGGGGAAACCAAATTCATTTAACAACTAATTTACTAATTTAACACTTAAGGGATTCACTTAACCACTATGGCAAGAAAGGACGTCAAAGGGGGCAAAACTCGCTTAACAAATGTCTCACTTAGCAACAGAAAATTTGGGCTCAGTTTTGGTCGTAAGTCGAGGACTACCTGAAAATGACAAAAAATGTAAGTTTGAATCGTATGCAGGTAGTCCTCGATTTAGGATCATTCATTTAACAACCGTTAGAAGTTACAACAGCACTGAAAAAAGTGACTTGCAAATCAAATTTCAGGTGCATGGAAACCTGTGTGTGTGTGTGTATGTGTGTGTCTGTGTTTGTTTATTTGTTTATTTGTTTGACATGTATTTATGATGGTTGCAGGATCACCATTTGCGAATAGAATAGAATAGAATAGAATAGAATAGAATAGAATAGAATAGAATAGAATAGAATAGAATAGAATAGAATAGAATAGAATAGAATAGAATAGAATAACAGAGTTGGAAGGGATCTTGGAGGTCTTCTAGTCCAACCCCCTGCTTAGCCAGGAAACCTATACCATTTCAGACAAATGGCTGTCCAGTCTCCTCTTAAAAACTTCCAGTGTTGGAGCATTCACAGCTTCTGCAGGCAGGTTGTTCCACTGGTTAATTGTTCTAACTGGCAGGAAGTTTCTCCTTAGTTCTAGGTTGCTTCTCTCCTTGATTAGTTCCCATCTGTTGCTTCTTGTCCTGCCTTCAGGCGCTTTGGAGAAGAGCTTGACTCCCTCTTCTTTGGGGGAAACCCTGAGATATTGGAACTCTGCTATCATGTCCCCCTTCGTCCTTCTCTTCATTAAACTAGACATACCCAATTCCAGCAACCATTTTTCATATGTTTTAACCTCCAATCAATCAATCAATCAATCAATCAATCAATCAATCAGAATAGAGCTGGAAGGGACCTTGGAGGTCTTCTAGTCCAACCCCCTGCTCAAGGAAGAGACCCCATCTCATTCCAGATAGGTGGCTGTCCAGTTTTTTTCTGACTGTGGTTGTAAGTCAAGGACGGCCCGTATTAACTTTGGAACCTTCCCGTTTTATTATTTCAAGTAAGAATTCACAGATGGAATCCTTCGCAGATCTTATTTTAAGACAACGGACATCATTTATATATCACGGCTGGATGGACACATAATTCAGGGCATCTGGTAACAACTGTCAAAATATTTCCCAGCTCAAACATGGCAAGGAAAAAAAAAATGCATAGGAAATTGTATTACTTTAAAAAAAAAATCTCTGTTTGGGAAAAAAATAACACAGAGAGAATTGTATTGGGGGAAATTATGTACGATCATAAATACACAAAAGAAAAGTGCACAGACCCATGAATATATTTCGAAGTGGGGTTGATTTTTAGTGTTACACAGGTAGTCCTTGACTTATGTCCACAATGGAGCCCCAAATTTGTTAAGGGAGGCATTGGTTAAGTGAGTTTTGCCCCACTTTACGACCTTTCTTACCACAGTTGTTAAATGAATCACTGCAGTTGTTAAGTTAATCACATGGTTGTTAAGTGAATCTGGCTTCCCCCGTTGACTTTGCTTGTCAGAAGGTCGCAAAAGGGGATCACATGACTTTGGGGCACTGCAACCGTCATAAATATGAACCAGTTGCCAAGTATCTGAATTTTGATCACATGATCATGGGGATTATTATTATTATTATTATTATTATTATTATTATTATTATTATTATTATTATTATTATTATTATTATTATTATTATTATTATTATTATTATTATTATTATCATCATCATCATTATTATCATTATCATTATCATTATCATTATCATTATCATTATTATTATTATTATTATTATTATCATCATCATCATCATTATTATCATTATCATTATCATTATCATTATCATTATCATTATCATTATTATTATTATTATTATTATTATTATTATTATTATTATTATTATTATTATTATTATTATTATTATTATTATTATTATTATTATTATTATTGTTATTGTTATTGTTATTATTATTGGATTGCACCCAAGGCTCCTATTACTATTGGTACTACCCTTGCTTGCCTTTGCCACAGTCTTTCTATTTCTATTTGTAGGTCTTTGTATTTTGTTATCTTCTCCAGTTCTCTCTCGTCTATTCTGCTGTCTCCAGGCACTGCCACGTCCACCATCCAGACTTTTTTGTCTTTCTTATCGACAATCGTTAAGTCTGGGGTGTTATGTTGCAGGTGCTTGTCTGTTTGAATTCTGAAGTGCCAGAGCAGTTTAATTTTATCATTTTCTATGAATAATAATAATAATAAATAATAAATAATAAATAATAAATAATAAATAATAAATAATAATAATAATAAATAATAATAATAATAATAATAATAATAATAATAATAATAATAATAATAATAATAATAATAATAATAATAATAATAATAATAGAGTTGGAAGGGACCTTGGAGGTCTTCTAGTCCAACCCCTTGCTCAGGCAGGAAACCCTATACCATTTCATGCTGCAAAGGTCATAAGTGTGAAAATCGGTCATAAGTCACATTTTTCAGTGCCATTGTAAATTTGAACAGTCACTAAATGAATTGTTGTAAGTTGAGCACTACCTGTACAATGATTCCTATTACAGGTAGCCCTCAACTTACAACAATTCATTTAGTGACCATTTGAAATTACTATGGCACTGGAAAAAGGGATTTATGACCCTTTTTCCACACTTGCGACTGTTGCAGTATCCCCATGGTCACGTGATCAAAATTCGGACGCTTAGCAACTGACTCATATTTATGACAGTCTGTAAGGACCCACCTTAGTCAGTTCTCCCAAGAAAGCAGAACTCTTGAAACGACATCATTTCAAAAGGAACGTTTATTGGGAGGTGTTGACAGCAGGAATAGGAGGCAGGATCTGAGGGTTTCCCATGCAAATCAAGTAATTCAAAGTGTCCATAGTAACCCCACCCAAACTGTCCATCTCGACGGTTCAAACAGGCCAATCCGCAGGTGTGAAAACGCCATGGGAACAGAGTGATAAGGCGCGGCTTCCAAGGCTGTTAGATGTCTGCACCATTTCTTCCACGCTCGGAGATAAGGCAGATGGCCGGAGGTACATTCCATTCTCACCCCGTTAGAGACACATCAAAGAGGGTAGAGCAAGAGACAGAGCAAAGCAAATACACATCGGCACCTCAAGCTTCCCTCCTCCCCCCCCCCAGGAGAATGGCAGAATCCGAAAAGTATAACAAATCCCATGCACACAGAACATAGGGTTCTGACACGGTCGCAGTATCCCGGGTGGTGGTGGAATTCAAATACTTGAAAAACTGGTTCTCTTATTCGATGCAGGCCTGGGCTTCCAAGGCCTAGAACGGACTTCCGGAAGTGGCATCCATGCATTTCCGGTGGGCCGTTCTAGGCCTGGTAAGCCTCCGAGGCCTAGAATGGACTTCCGGAAGTGGCATCCACGCACTTCCAGCAGGCCGTTCTAGGCCTGGGAGCCTCCTCCAGGCCTCTGAGGCCTAGACTGGACTTTTGGAAACCAGTCGGTTCTCCGAATGCAGCAAAATTTAGCTCCCGGTTCTACCAAACCATTGCGAACCAGCTGAATCCCACCACTGATCCCGGGGTCAGGCGATCCCCATTTGCGAACTTCTGACAAGCAAAGTCAATGGGGAAAGCCAGATTCCCTTAACAACCTTAAGTGTGACTAACTTAACATCTGCAGTGATTCACTTAACAACTGTGGCAAGAAGAGTCGTAAAATCGGAGCAACGTTCACTTAACCCCCGTCTGGCTTAGCCACAGAAATTTTGGGCTCAGCTGTGGTTTTAAATCGTATTCGGGGAAACCGCACACAATCATAAATATACGACGGAAAGGTGCACAGACCAATGAATATATTTAGAAGAGGGGTTTTATTTATTTTTTCGTGTTATAGACAGGTTCCTAATTCTTGAACGCAGGCTGTCCTCCTGAGGACGGATTTATCTCTTGCAGCCAGCCTTAATTTGGTGAGGAAATCTATCAGAGTTTAGATTGATAAGATAGATGGGTCTACATTGGAATCCTATTTGCAATTAGTCGGACTTTAAATTCAGCAACATTGCTAAATGAAGTGAGCTTTGTCCCACTTTACGACCTTTCTTGCCATAGTTGTTTAGTGAATCACTGCAGTAGTTAAGTTAGTAGCACGGTTGTTGAGTGAACCTGGCATCAGGGAATCCCCTTTTGTGACCAGTGGAAAGCTAGATTCGCTTAACGACCGTGATCCCCTTTTATAGCCTTCTGACAAGCAAAGTTGTGAATGCTCCCACACTGGAAGTTTTTAAGAAGAGACTGGACAACCATTTGTCTGAAATGGTATAGAGTTTCCTGCCTGAGCAGGGGGTTGGACTAGAAGACCTCCAAGGTCCCTTCCAACTCTGTTATTCTGTTCTAACGTCAATGGGAAAGTCAGATTCGCTGAACCATTGTGTTACTAACTTAACAACTAACTTAAATGCAGTCTCACTCAGCAATGGAAATTTTAAGCTCAATTGTGGTCATAAGTTTAAGTCTACCTATAATAAATTGCAACTGTGGACATCTCCTTTAGGATTCAAAATATTTTTTTAAAAAATTTCTAAACAAGGAGAGGACAAGCTAGAAATGAGGAGAAATTTCCTGGGTTAGACAGTTAATCAGTGGCTAGTCTTCAGAAGCTGTGGGTGTTCCATCACAAGTAGAGATTGGACAACCATTTGTCTGAAATGGTATAAAGTCTCCTGCTTGAGCAAGGGTTGGACTAGAGGACCTCCAAGGTCCCTTCCTACTCTGTTACTCTCTTAACTTCCACTAAGAAAGAACCTCAACACGGCGAAAGAATAAAAATAGTGCATTACACACATCAATCCTACAGCTCTAGCAGCATTCCTCCATACCTAAAAAAAAAAAAATCTATATAATTTAGATCTGCGAGTTATATCTAAGAAGCTGTCGCTATTGCCTAGAGAGCAGAGAGAGAACAACAATATCTTTTTGATGTCTATCTAGACTTCAGCTTTGAGACTGGGAGCTAGATTTGTTGGGGGGTTTTAAAAATCAAAAGAGGCAGAATCCTGGTGAACACCCCTAAAGGAGACCCAAAGATGCTTTTTCTGGAGGAAACTGGACTTTCTTGTTTTCCTTTGAAAATGTTTTGCTTCTCATCCAAGAAGCTTCTTCAGCTCTGACTGGATGGTGGGGAATGGAAGGATTGATACTCCTTGCAGACAGCTGGTCATTTGCGTTCTTTTAGAGAGTTGTTGAGGCCACTTGGAGCTTTGTCTATGTCCTCAGGGTCACGTGAATAGTGCAAATGGGTGTGGAGCCTTCTTGGAACTGCTGAAAGGACTGTGTTGTAGACTGGAGATGGACGGTATCGTATCTCTCCCCCTCTGTTGAGAGAGGGCTGTTCAGTTTTGACCTGGATGGCCTCTTTGACCCCTCTTTCAAACCAGCGGTCCTCTCTGTCCAAATTGTGGTCTTTGCTGTCTTCGAAAGAGCAGCCTTTGTCTTTTAAATGCAGATGGACTGCTGAATCTGGTCCTGATGGGTTTGTTCTCCTATGTTTTGTCTTTAAAGAAACTCAAGATCACATGAAGTGTTAATATTACTTTATAGTGCCTTAATAAGGCCACACTTGGAATAATGCATCCAGTTTTGGTCACCACAATGTAAAAAAGATGTTGAGACTCTAGAAAGAGTACAGAGAAGAGCAACAAAGATGATCAGGGGACTGGAGGCTAAAGCATATAAGGAACGGCTGCTGGAATTGGGTATGTCTAGTCTAATGAAGAGAAGGACAAGGGGGGACATGATAGCAGCATTCCAATATCTCAGGGGTTGCCAAGAAGAGGGAGTCAAGCTATTCTCCAAAGTACCTGAAGGCAGAAGAAGAAGCAATGGATGGAAACTAACCAAAGAGAGAAGCAACCTAGAACTAAGGAGAAATTTCCTGACAGTTAGAACAATTAATCAGTGGAACAACCTGCCTCCAGAAGCTGTGAATGCTCCAACACTGGAAGTTTTTAAGAAGAGACTGGACAGCCATTTGTCTGAAATAGTATAGGGTTTCCTGCCTGAGCAGGGGGTTGGACTAGATGACCTCCAAGGTCCCTTCCAACATTATTATTATTATTATCTTCTTTTATTCATTAGACATGAATCTCAGTCAACTGAACATTCAGATTGGCTGGCACTGATGGTTGACACGGGTTGCTACCAGCATCCTAGGTGTCAACCAGGTACCTCCTTAAAATATAAGATGTTCCGAGTAGCGCAGTTTTTTGTAACATTGCTGCAGTTATTGCAGGAAGCTGCAGTTTCTTGATGTATTTTGCAAAGTTTTTGGACATAGTTCCCAGTGCCCCGATGACAATGGGTATCACTGTTACACGTTTCATCCATAATCGCGCAGTTTCGATGGCCAGGTCACGATATTTCGTAATTTTTTTCAGTTGTTGTTGTTGTTGCTATTATTGGTATTGTTGTTGTTGTTGTTGTTATTATTATTATTATTTTAACAAGAAAGTCCAGTTGCCTCGTGAAAAAGCATTTTTGGCACAACTTTTGACCTGGAGGACTGTGAATCTCCATAGACACTACAAAGGAGACCTTATTTTACCTTCCAGCATGGAATGCCAGTGAGGAAAACTCCTGCCTGGTTGACTCATCTCCAAGTCTCTTACAATAAAAAGTCTCCAAGTGCTTTTTGTGCAGACGTATCTGAGATAGCCCTAGCCACCAAGTCCCTTGTTGTTTTGAGAAGACGTGCTTTCTTCTCTTTCTGTTTCTTGACCCCATGAATTCAACTCCTAATGAAGGAATGTGAACATATGGTGTCTATTTTTGTTTCCGCTCTAAAAGAGGTCCCATAAGGCGAGCGAAATAAATATAGATCTGGAAGTCTACCACCGTGACAAGCGAGACAACCGCTACCGTAAACTCTTGTCTATAATCTCTTAAAGAGATTAAAGAGGGATTCACTTGTACAAGGCCAACAAAATGGAGGTGGTTGTTGCTTACTTCAAGGATATTCTTTTTCAAACTGGTGATCTCTGGAGGTTTTCTATGAAAATACTATCCTTAAGATAATGATTGGGGTGATCAGTGGGAGATAAGAAACTGAGGTAGACTTTCTACGAGTTCATTACAATACAGGTGCAAAGAAGAGCAACTAAGAGGATTAAAGGCTTGGAGATTAAAACATAGGAAGAAGAGTTGCAGGATTTGGGTATAGCCAGTCTAGAGAAAAGAAGGACTGGGGGGGGGGGAGACATCATAACAGTATTCCAGTATGCCGCAAAGAAGAGGGGGGTCAACATATTTTCCAAACCACCAGGAGGCAGGACAAGAGACAGTGGATGAAAACTAATTAAGGAGAGAAACAACCTAGAACTATGGAGAAAAATCCTAACAGTGAGGACAATTAACCAGTGGAACGGCTTGCCTTCAGAGGTTGTGGGTGCTCCATCACTGGAGGCTTTTAAGAAGAGACTGGAAAGCCACCTGTCTCAAATAGTATAGGGTCTCCTGCTTGAGCAGGGGATTGGACTAGAAGACCTCTAAGGCCCCTTCCAGTTCTATTCTGATTGATTGATGAATGAATGAATGAATGAATGAATGAATGAATGAATGAATGAATGAATGAATGAATGAATGAATGAATGAATGAATGAATGAATGAATGAACCAGTGGAACAGCTTGCCTCCAGAAGTTGTGGGTGCTCCATCACTGGAGGCTTTTAAGAAGAGACTGGAAAGCCACCTGTCTCAAATAGTATAGGGTCTCCTGCTTGAGCAGGGGATTGGACTAGAAGACCTCTAAGGCCCCTTCCAGTTCTATTCTGATTGATTGATGAATGAATGAATGAATGAATGAATGAATGAATGAATGAATGAATGAATGAATGAATGAATGAACCAGTGGAACAGCTTGCCTCCAGAAGTTGTGGGTGCTCCATCACTGGAGGCTTTTAAGAAGAGACTGGAAAGCCACCTGTCTGAAATACTATAGGGTCTCCTGCTTGAGCAGGGGATTGGACTAAAAGACCTCTAAGGCCCCTTCCAGCTCTATTCTGATGGATGGATGGATGGATGGATGGATGGATGGATGGATGGATGGATGGATGGATGGATGGATGGATGGATGGATGGATGGATGGATGGAATGAATGAATGAATGAATGAATGAATGAACCAGTGGAACAGCTTGCCTCCAGACGTTGTGAATGCTCCATCACTGGAGGCTTTTAAGAAGAGACTGGATAGCCACTTTTCTGAAATAGTATAGGGTCTCCTGCTCAAGCAGGGAGTTGGACTAGATAGAAGACCTCCAAGGTCTCTTCCAGCTCTATTCTGATTCTGACTTACAACCACAATTGAGTAGACTTTCTAGGAGTTAATTACAGTACCAGTAACCTTCGGCGTATGACCACAATTGAGCCAAACCTCTTCTGTTGCTAAGTGAGACATTTATCAAGGGAGCTTTGTCCCATTTTATGACCTTTCTTAGCACAGTTGTTAAGTGAATCATTGCATGTTGTTAAGCTAGTAATACGGTTAGGTGAAACTGGCTTTCCCCGTTGATTTTGCTCGTCAGAAGGTCACAAAAATTTATCACATGACCTCGGAACACTGCAACCATATTCATAAATATGAACCAGTTGCCAAGCATCCAAATTTTCATTACATGACCCTGGGGATGCTGCAGCGGTTGTAAGTGTGAAAAAGGCTCGTAAATTGCTTTTTTCAGTGCCATTGTAACTTTGAACGGTCACTAAATGAACTGTTATAAGTCAAGGACTACATGTATTGCCTATTACCAGGATATTTTCCAGTTTGGCCCTCTTACCTACCAAGCTGTTTTCTTAAAAACCTCCAAGCTGTTTTCTTAAAAACCTCTTTAAAACTTCTGGAGGCAAGTCGTTCCACCGATTAATTGTTCTTACTGTTAGGAAGTCTCTCCTTAATTCCAGGTTGCTTCTCTCCTTGGTTGGTTTCCATCCATTCTTTCTTGTCTTCTAGTCCAACCCCCTACTCAAGCAGGAGACCCTATACCATGTCAGACAAATGGCTGTCCAATCTCTTCTTAAAAGCCTCCAGTGATCAAGCAGCCAGAGCTTCTGGTGGCAAGCTGTTCTACTGATTAATTGTTCTCACTGTCAGGAAATAAACAAAGAAATAAAGTCATCTATCTGGTGGAAATGCATCAGCTCAACATTAACACAAAGATATCTCCATTAGGTTCCAGGTAGCAGACAAATTGGATGGATGGATGGATGGATGGATGGATGGATGGATGGATGGATGGATGGATGGATGGATGGATGGATGGATGTAGACAGATAGATAGATAGATAGATAGATAGATAGATAGATAGATAGATAGATAGATAGATAGATAGATAGATAGATAGATAGATAGATAGATAGATAGATAGATAGATAGATAGATAGATAGATAAAGATAGACGGATAGATAGATAGATAGATAGATAGATAGATAGATAGATAGATAGATAGATAGAGATAGATAGATAGATAGATAGATAGATAGATAGATAGATAGATAGATAGATAGATAGATAGATAGATAGATAGATAGATAGATAGATAGATAGATAGATAGATAGATAGATAGATAGATAGATAGATAGATAGATAGATAGATAAATAATAGTCTGGTCTGGGGTCAGCATCCTTGAATGCAACCCAAAACCCCTCGTTGTCATTATTGGTGAAGGGTTGAAGGTTTGAAACTGCACCAGCAACTGAAAGGAGCACGGGATATTTAAAGCAAAAAGAACTCCATGAAAGCAGAAAAGAGGCTAATAAACCAACATCATTCCATTAGCCGGAGGTCACATCAGGGGCTCCTGTGTGTCGCCGGGTCATGTAATCACAAGGACCTCAGCTTACCTGAATGCCGCAAACATTTTTCACCCCATAACTCCGGAATCCATAAAAATGCATCCAGCATTCATACTCATCAATCTGTTATGCCCTGGAGGGGTTCCTTTGCTTTTTCATATTGTAATTGGGGTGTTTGTGTGTGTGTGTGTGTTTGTGGGTGGGTGGTGGGTGGGTGGGTGGGCTGGAAATCAACATTTATAATCCATCAACGTTTACAAATCACCATCTATCATCCCAATTCCGAATTCGGCGCTGATACATCTATTTCTATGATTTAAATGGGTGTCTAATTGGAAAGATTGTTTACGAACGGTTCATTTCATCTTTGTTTGCCACGGAGAGAGTTAACCTTGAATGCTGTTTTAATGGCCCTGGGGTCACAAAGCTGGCTAAGGGGTATTGGAGGAAGTGAGCTAATTCCCACCTCTGCTCTTCTCCCCAGAAAAGTCAAAACAGATTGAGGGGGGGGGGGAAGAAGGGAGGGAGATTTCTCAAACCCGAGGGGAATGTCTAGCTCCTTCTTTGGAAGGAAAGCCGTAGGATATGATAAAAGAAAAGGGGGAAAAAAACATGAGCCAAAATGTATTACTTTTGGTCAGCTCTGCATTTCTTTGACAGTTGA
The DNA here is from genome assembly GCA_023970755.1 of Azemiops feae. Lineage (NCBI taxonomy): Eukaryota > Metazoa > Chordata > Lepidosauria > Squamata > Viperidae > Azemiops > Azemiops feae. The sequence goes on along the minus strand of JALGBA010004131.1, from coordinate 196,241 downwards.
AAACTGGGGTCATGCAAATACTTTTAAGGGAACTTTCATCAAGACTAGAGTTATCTTATTGTACTAACTCTAAAAGAGAATATTTGTAGCCCAAGGTTGAAAGGAGGGATCCTTGGTGCTCTCTGAGCTTGGCTGTATTCCTGCAGATGTTTCATGACCCAACTAGGTAACTTCATCAGTGTTAGAAGGGACTGGGGTGTGTGGAGAGGAGGAGGAAGAGGAGGGGGAGGAGGAGGAATGCTGGGGGGTCCTTGGTGCTCTCTGAGCTTGGCTGTTTTCTTGCAGATGTTTCACGACCCAACTAGGTAACTTCATCAGTGTTAGAAGGGAGTGGGGTGTGTGGAGAGGAGGAGGAAGAGAAGGAGGAGGAGGGGGAGGAGGAGAAAGAGGAGGAGGAGGAGAGCTGGGGGGTCTTTGGTGCTCTCTGAGCTTGGCTGTTTTCTTGCAGATGTTTCATGACCCAACTAGGTAACTTCATCAGTGTTAGAAGGGAGGGGGGTGTGGAGAGGAGGAGGAAAAGGAGGGGGGAGGGGGGAGGATAAGGAAGAGAAGGAGGAGGAGGAGGGGCAGAGGAGGAGGAGGAATGCTGGGGGGTCCTTGGTGTTTCTGAGCTTGGTTGTTTTCTTGCAGATGTTTCATGACCCAACTAGGTAACATCATCAATGATAGAAAGAGTGGGTTTTGTCTCTTGTTTATATACAAGTAGATTGGATAGAAGATAATATTTGTAGCTCGCGACTGAGCTGTGGGGTCCTTGGTGCTCTCTGAGCTTGGTTGTTTTCTTGCAGATGTTTCACGACCCAACTAGGTAACATCATCAGAGCACTTGTTTGGGTAATGAAACATCTGCAAGAAAACAACCAAGCTCAGAGAGCACCAAGGACACTTGTATTAACTCTGGTTTACGGAATGTCTTGTTCATTGGAATGCCCCAATGTCCTGTTTAAGCAAGTCAGTGGTCTAAAGCAGAGGTATCCAACCTTGGCAACTCCCAGAATTCCCCAGCCAGCAGCTCTGCCAATCCAGTTAAATAGCAGAAAAGCTGAAAAGAAAGTTTAGAAAACTAGTCCTAAGAAATACAGTAATCATGTGAAGGAAGGGAGAGTTGAAAGTAGAATGGGATGGGATGGGATGAGATAGGATGGGGATGGGATGGGATGGGATGGGATGGGATGGGATGGGATGGGATGGGATGGGATGGGATGGGATGGGATGGGATGGGATGGGAAGGGATGGGTAGGGAAGGTCCTCTCCTTGATTAGTTTCCATCCATTGCTTCTTGTCCTGCCTTTAAATGCTTTGAGAAGAGGTTGACTCCCTCTTCTTTGTGGCAACTCCTCAGATATTGGAAGACTGCTATCATGTCACCCCTCGTCCTTCTTTTAATTAAAATAGACATGCCGACTTCCTGTAACCGTCCTTCATATGTTTTATTCTCCAGTCCCCTGATCATCTTTGTTGTTCTTCTTTACACTCTTTCTAGAGTCTTAACATCTTTTTTATGTTGTGGCGGCCAACACTGGATACAATATTCCAAGGGTGGCCTTACCAAGGCCTTATAAAGTGGTATTAACACTTCACGTGATCTTGATTCTATCCCTCTGTTAATGAGTCCAAGGACTGTGTTGGCTTTTTTGGCTGCTTTCACACAGTGATTCACTTAACAACTGTGGCCAGAAAGATTGTAAAATAGAGCAAAACTTACTTCACAATGGTCTTGCTTAGCAATGGAATTTTGGGGCTCAGTCGTGGTCATAAATCGAGGGATGTCTGAGATGGTATAGGATCTCCTGCTTGGGCAGGGGGCTGGACTAGAAGACCTCCCAGGTCCCTTCCAGCTCTATTCTGATTCTGACTACCTCTGTATACGCAACCAATGATGACGATGACGATGATGATGACGACGACAATAACAATAACAATAACAATAACAATAACAATAACAATAACAATAACAATAACAATAACAATAACAATAACAATAACAATAACAATAACAATAACAAAGTTGGAAGGGAGCTTAGAGGTCATCTAGTCCAACCCCCTGCTCAGGCAGGAAACCCTATACCATTTCGGACAAATGGCTGTCCAGTCTCTTCTTAAAAACTTCCAGTGTTGGAGCATTCACCGCTTCTGGAGGCAGGTTGTTCCACTGATAAATTGTTCTCAATGTCAGGAAATTTCTCCTTAGTTCTAGGTTGCTTCTCTCCTTGATTAGTTTCCATCCGTTGCTTCTTGTCCTGCCTTCAGGTGCTTTGGAGAATAGCTTGACTCCCTCTTCTTTGGGGCAGCCCCTGAGATACTGGAACGTTGCTATCCTGTCCCCCCTCGTCCTTCTCTTCATTAAACAAGACATACCCAATTCCAGCAGCCGTTCCTTGTATGTTTTAGCCTACAGTCCTCTGATCATCTTTGTTGCTCTTCTCTTTCTATTGATCGATGTTCTTCCTTTCCTCTCCTGCAAAACTCATTTAACAAACGTCTCGCTTAGCGACATAAATTTGAGGGCTCAATCGTGTGGTCGTAAGCTGAGGACTGCCGGTAATTGCCCTGGCTGATCTGTTTTCCCGAGCAACGTGTAACACAACACGCCCTCCCGTGCAGCGTTTGGACCGAGCTGCTGCCACAGGGCATCCTCTTCTCTCCCTGCTAGATGGAATGAAAGCTTTGCTGAAAAACACCCTCCGACATGGATTGGGTCTGTCAAGAGGCATTTGCATTTCAGTGAGATGACGCAGGGGAAGGCCATGTTGCCATCCGTCGCTCCGAGCTGAGGACAGGGCTCAGCTTCCTTTGACAGTCGCCACCTGGACTTGGTTGGAGGAAGCCAATCTTCCCTTCCACCCCCTTCCCCTCCCCCCAAAGAGGCAGCCAGGACTAATTGGAGCCTGCTTAATTGTCAACCTGGCTAAAAGGGAGGGTGGATCAGACAGCGGATACAAGGAGAGCCCATCGGGGTGAGAATCCACCGAATTCCATTTTAATGAACCTGGTGTGCTCCCCTTGCAGGAAGAGGTGGGGGGTGCCCGGAGAAGGAGATATAGGGGAGGGGGGCTTCCAGAAATAGCACGGTGGAGGAACCGCCAAGCCCCATAGCAGTCATCCCGGTTGTGCTTAATGCAGGTATGAGCACCTTGCTGGCAATAATGAGAGCTTCAGAGAAGCTGGAGGCTCTTCTTGAAAGGTTGATGCTCCTTGGAGGTTGGGATTGAAATACGGAAGGTCCCTGAACAAAAGAAAGAAGGACGTGAAGAATAAATTATACATTATAGAGTTTCTGGAGCTAACTTTGCCGTCGCTGACTGTAAAGGATTCAGTTCGTTCTTTTTTCCATTGGCGAGCGTGCCTTTGTCCAATTGTCACCTGGGTGCTTTGTGGGCTGGTAATTTGGGATTGTTACTCTTGTGGGGTCCTTGGTGCTCTCTGAGCTTGGTTGTTTTCTTGCAGATATACCATTAACCAACTCGGAAACATCCTCAGTGCTAAAAGGGAGAGGAGGAGGAGGAGGAGGAGGAGGAGGATGACAGTGGGGTCCTTGGTGCTCTCTGAGCTTAGTTGTTCTCTTACAGATGTTTCATGACCTAACTAGGGGACATCATCAATGCTAGAAGGGAGTAGGGTTTTCTTTCTGATTAGATACAAATGGTTTGCCATGTCATTTTACCAATAGAAGAGAATATCTGTAGCTCAAGGTTGAATTGTGGGGTCTTTGGTGCTCTCTGAGCTTAGGTGTTCTTTTACAGATGTTTCATGATGCAACTAGGGAACATCTTCAGTGCTAGAAGGGAGAGGCATTTGTAGCACCATGGAGCTACAGTTGTAGTGGCTGAACCCTACAGTTCAACCCTGAGCTATAAACATTCTCAAATATTATCAATCAGAATAGAGCTGGAAGGAATCTCGTAGGTCTTCTAGTCCAGGGTTCCCCAACCCCCGGTCCTTGGACCAGTACCAGTCCACACAAACAGGCGAAACCCCATCTGCGGGATGCAGGCAGCACACAAAACGATGCACCCTCCGGTCCGCGGAAAAACCTTCTCCACAGAACCGGTCTCTGGTGCCCAAAAGGATGGGGACCTCTGTTCTAGTTCAACCCCCTGCTCAAGCGGGAGACCCTACACTATGTCAGACAAGTGGCTATCCAGTCTCTTCTTAAAAACCTCCAGCGATGACACACCCATAACTCTTGTATACTATGAAAGTCAGTGTAATAATAACACGCTTAATATGAATCCACGGATGCGTCACTGTAAAGAAACCCTGCTTCCAAGATTAAAGCAGAAGGCATCTGATTAACCAATGTTATCTCCTTCAAGTTTGCTTATCGATGTAGCCATGACATCCAAGTGGAGGCCAATATTTCTGGAGCAGTTTGGTGATGTTGGAGCAGTGAACTTGAGAACATATTTATCCAACCCACTCTGCTTTTTTTTTTCTTTCTTTAGCCTGCGGCGATGTCTAGGAGAAGATGCCAGATTATTTAATTTAGAGCAATGACCTGTGGAAAGCCGATATGTGGCTGACATTTGGCTCCAGTCATTTGGGAGTCAGCCGCTCTGTTAACGAAAACTTCATCTGAAAAGCACAAACTTAAAAGCAGGTTGCGTTCAGGGATGTCCAGCAGGCGAACCGCTCAGCGAGGAAGAGATGGCGAATAGGTTTTGAAAGATAACATTTCTTGCCCCTAATTGGTAATTTTTTTTTTTTAACGAGTCCAGTTTAACTGTAAATTGAGACATTGTGGATAGAGCCGTGTAATTTTTTTTGGCAGCCGTACAATGGAAGTTGGCTACAGACACCTCTCCCCTCAAAAGCTACTTATGCTCTGGCCCCGAAGTTATGGCCGCTGCAGTGTTTCAGCAATTGTTTGCCTTTATGATTGACCACTGAGACGTTGCAGCACCCACCTCCTTGATAGGAGAAGAAGTGGCAAAACCTAGGGCGGAGTTAAAAGAGGAATCAGCCTAGAATCCCTACATAGTCACAAGTAACTAAGTCCAACCCCTCTTGAATTTCATTGATCTTATCTCGACTATCCGTTGAGAAGATTCCTGTGCATAGGCTTTCAGCAATAAATCAGTTTAACTGGACTTTCATGTGTGGATCTGATTTTTCCTGCCAGATTCCATCCATCCATCCACCCATCCATCCATCTACTATATCTATCCATCTGTAGGAGAAGACTGGCAGAACCTGGGGCAGAGTTAAAAGAGGAATCAGCCTACAATCCCTACGCAGCCACAAATGACTGAATCCAACCCCTCTTGAATTTCATTGACCCTTATCTAACTCCAAGCATAGACTGACCATTAGCTGAGAAGATTCCTGTGCCTAGGCTTTCAGCAATAAATCATTTTAATTGGACCTTCACATGTGGATCTGATCTTTCCTGCCTGACTCCATCCATCCATCCATCCATCCATCCATCCATCCATCCATCCATCCATCCATCCATCCATCCATCCATCCATCCATCCTCTATATCTATCCATCTGTAGGAGAAGGAGTGGCAGAAGCTGGGGGTGAAGTCAAATGAGATATCAGCCTTGCATCCCTACATAGCCACAACCCCTTATATAATTCCTACCAGGTGCTAACCATTAGTTGAGAAGATGCCTGTGCATTGGCATGAGTAGCAATAAATCTGTTTAATTGGACCTTCACGTGAGGACCTGGTCTTTCATACCTGACACTCACTTACACACACACAGTTCCCCATAGGTCTTTTCCCCCTCCCTACTGGGTCCCTATAGATCTTTCTCTCCCCCCCCCCTTCCATTACTTTCCTACAGGTCTTAGTTCTGATTCCCACCCCACTGTCAAAGCAAGAACATCCGATGTTTCATCTGTCGGAACCATGACACCCACCATAAGAGCTCCAAGCCTTTCTAGTGCACTGTATCAGATTGCTTTGTTGATCAGGCACTTAGTGCAATTCCAGAAGTGGTGGCAATGTTTACTATTAGGATATTGAATTTAGTAGCTGGAACGGTAAAGAGTACAATAGGCCAGAACACACAGTTGTAGTGTATTAGTTGGAGAGTGCTGACTGATGCATGAGGTAATCTATGCTATGATTGGTTGCCGTAAGGATAAAGGGGTGTTTTCCTTTTTCACCGCCTTTTTCTTCTGTGTGTGATCTGCATACTGTTTGATTTACCTCATGATGTTCCTGTGTTCCTGACTATCTGTATATTGTTTGAATTACCTCATGGCGTTCCTGTGTTCCTGACTATCTGTATATTGTTTGAATTACCTCATGGCATTCCTGTGTTCCTGACTATCTGTATATTGTTTGAATTACCTCATGATGTTCCTGTGTTCCTGACTATCTAAACATTCTTCCTTTTCTGGATGATGACAAAGACTGTTGTAAATTTAAATATTAAATATATTTATATTTATATAAAGAATCTACAAATTTGTGGCAGTGTCTCCAACTTCATCTGAACAGTTGCTACGCAATTCCATAACCAGAATTCAACTGGGCTGCTGCAAACATGGCAGCCGCTTATGGAAACTCTTAACATGCAACCATAATTGGCAGGTTTTATTATGGTCATATCTCAAGGACTACCTGAATTGCTCTTGTTTTTGGAATGGGATTGGTCTAACCAGGCCCCATCTTGCTTAGGCTTTGAGTTCAATCATCCTTTCAGTGATGGCAGGTTAAATTATATGACTATTTTGAGGTGAAGAATTCACTTGAGGTTGGTTATGAGCTACTATCCGATGTAGGGAAAAGGTTAATGACTACTTCAGGTTGAGCTCGCAGGGACTTCATAGATGTGTCCGTGTTGTAGAAACCTTGACAACAATATAGAATTGTCTTCTCCAAGATACAGTATATTGATTCAATCTTCTTCTAGTTGAAATCCCAGAGACTTCATAGACATGTCCATGTTGTAGCAATCTTGGCAACACCATAGAATTGTCTTCTCCAAGATACATTTTCATCTTCTTATATCTAGAAACCTAGCCTATATTCCAGGTGTTTCTTAGTTACCTCTCATCCAAGGAGTCAGTCAAATTCATCAAATCTGACTCTGCATAGCTTTAAAAAGTGTGACAGGTTCAGCTTCCTAGCTGGTTCTGTTGGGTTAGGAGACAGAAAAGTTCAAGGAGGACTTCAACTTGATTTGATGAGGAACTAAGATTGAAATTCTTTTCTCCTGATGGATGCAAGGGACTTCTTCTATGCTGGAGACATCAGTCTGAAACTTTTCCAGTCTAACAATTGTTGCATTGAAGAAAGGCAGGCATTGGCTAATGGCAACTTTTAATTGGTGCAGTTATTATGGTTATTATTATGGTTTGTCGCACAGTTGGACAGATGTTTAGACTGGATTTGCCATTTTTATTAACCTATTGAGTCCTTTCCAAAGACCTGATATAGGCAGATGTTGTGGTTTGATGGGATTAAAGATATCACTGCAGGATGTAAGCTGTTCCAAGTAAAGATGCCTTTTGCAATTGACCGAGGGTGAATTTGTCAATGCCGATGGTGTTCAAGTGGTGTTCCAGATGTTTTGGAGTTGTACCAAGGTGTCTATTATTATCGGTATTATCTTTGCTTTCTTTTGCCACAGTTGTTATATTTCTATTTGCAGGTCTTTGTGTTTTGTGATCTTCTCCAGTTTATTATTATCAGTATTTATTTTGATAGGCTCAACCTACAAAACCTTTATACATTATCAATATTTGAGGGGCTGCCCCAAAGAAGAAGGAGTCAAGCTATTCTCCAAAGCACCTGAAGGCAGGACAAGAAGCAACGGATGGAAACTAATCAAGGAGAGAAGCAACCTAGAATTAAGGAGAAATTTCCTGACAGTGAGAACAATTAACCAGTAGAACAACTTGCCTCTAGAACAGGGGTTCCCAACCGGGGGTGCGAGACGATATTCCAGGGGGTGCGAAAACTTGGTTTTCAAAATTATACTGTACGTGCATAATTCGTTGCTGTTGTTTTGAACTTTTGTAAGGGGTGTGAGAATATACCAAATGCATTCTAGAGGTGAGGGGTATAGAAAAGGTTAGGAGCCGCTGCTCTAGAAGTTGTGGGTGCTCCATCACTGGAGGTCTTGAAGAAGAGACTGGACAATCATTTGTCTGTAGTGATATAGGGTCTCCTGCCTGAGCAGAGGGTTGGACTAGAAGACCTCCAAGGCCCCTTCCAGCTCTGTTATTCTGTTAATTAATCAATAGAATGGCTTGCCTTCAGAAGTTGTGGCTGCTCCAACACTGGAAGTTTTTAAAAAGAGATTGGACAGCCACTTGTCTGAAATGGTATAGGGTCTCCTGCTTGAGCAGGGGGTTGGACTAGAAGACCTCCAAGGTCCCTTCCAACTCTATCATTCTGTTATTCTGTTATTGGCCACCTATCTCACACTTTGAAGTGACCAAGAGAAAGTTAGATAGAACAGAGTTACCTCCAGCTCTCCAATTTATTCTCTGGGCAGTGTGGCATTTTGCGAGGGCCTCAACTCAAAACAAAGCTGCCGCGGGATTTTATTTAACAGGATTTTCAGAAAGGGTTCACTTACCAGCAGAGAAAGACATAAACTGGGGAAGGGATAGAAGCTTAGAATGGAATAACAGAGTTGGAAGGGATCTTGGAGGTCTTCCAGTCCAGGGCTTTTCAACCTTTTCACCCATTGTACCACTTTTAGGATATGGCAACATCCGAGTACCACCATTCGGCTAGCAAGGTGTCAAAAACATGATGACCAAAAAGAAAAAGGAAAAAAAAAAGGAAAAAAGTGATAAAGCACAGGTAGTCCTCGACTTACAACAGTTCACTTAGTGACTGTTCGAAGTTACAAGCCACAGCCGAGCAAGACACCTGCCTGCCCGCCCGGCGGCGTTCTTCCTCCTGTCCGAGGTTTTCATTGTTGTGAGCATTTCTGTTGAGGATTGGCAGCGGGGGTGGGGTGGGGAGGTGTTTGGTTTTTATTCTCCCCGTCTGCTGGGTGGTTGCGGCAGGTTTTGGTCACTTCACATGACCCTGAGACACTGTGACCGTCATAAATATGAACCAGTTGCCAAGCATCTGAATGTAAATCACAAGACCCTGGAGATGCTGCAACATTCCAGCTGATCGGTGCTTCTTCTGGGCTCAGCAGAAGCGCCAGGATCAGTGCCGAGCTCCAGCTGGATCCTGGCGCTGGTCCTGGCACTTCCGCTGAGCCCTGACAGCCACGAAGAAGTGCCGATCAGCTGGAAAGCGGCACTGATCCTGGCACTTCCGCTGAGCCCTGACAGCCCTGCAGCTCCAACCATCTCTCGCTCAGGCTTGTGCAGTGCTGCCATTGGTTCAGCTTATTCCCCTCCCCCGCTACCACTTTTCTAGGATGGTCGCGTACCACCTGCCAGGTGCCAATGTACCACAGGTGGTACCCGTACCACTGGTTGAAAAGCCCTGTTCTAGTCCAACCCCCTGCTCAGGCAAGAAACCCTGTACCATTTCAGTCAAGTGGTTGTCCAATTTCTTCTTAAAAACTTCCAGTGTGGGGGAATCACAGCTTCTGGAGGCATATTGTTCCACTGATTAATTGTTCTCACTGTCAGGAAGTTTCTCCTTAGTTCTAGGTTGCTTCTCTCCTTGATTAGTTTCCATCTGTTGCTTCTTGTCTTGACTTCAGGTGCTTTGGAGAATAGCTTGACTCCCTCTTCTTTGGGGCAGCCCCTGAGATACAGGAACACTGCTATCATGTCACCCCCTCGTCCTTCTCTTCATTAAACTAGACATACCCAATTCCAGCAGCCGTTCCTTATATGTTTTAGCCTCCAGTCCCCTGATCGTCTTTGTTGCTCTTCTCTGCACTCTTTCTAGAGTCTCAACATCTTTTTTACATCATGGAGAGCAAAACTGGATGCGGTATTCCAAGTGTGGCCTTACCAAGGCTCCTGAATATTAAACAGATTTTTTTTAATCTTTCCTAAGTTATTCCTTCCTCCATGGTTTGTGGCCCCTCTAACCTTCACTCTTGTCGTTATGAGGTTACATTCCCCATTGATATGACTCCGCTGTAGGATAGCACAAGCTGTGAGCTTTTTGATGGTTGGTTTTTAAGTTCAGTCTTGTCCTTTGCTTCTTGGGGGATTTGCTCTGTGCATTTTGCTTTCAATCAAAATCAGTCTAAAAAGAGGGTTGGGGGGGGAGAGAGATTTCCTCACTGTGGATTTAACCAGGGTATTCAGATAAGCCCTACACAATCGGGTTGCTTGGTTAAAATGTCAGCTTTTCTTCCTGTTTTTCTTCAAGGGACTGCAGACACAGACACACACAAATAGAGCACAAACAGTCCTCCACATATGACCACAATGGGGGGGGCAGGTTTTCCTTCGCCGAGCAAGGTCGTTGTTAAGTAAGTTGCGCTCAATTTTGCGACCCAATTTTGCCGTGGTGGTTAAGCAAAGCGTTGCGGTGGTTCCCTTGAATCATGCGGTCTCATTAAGGGATTTTCCAGTTTCTCCCATAGATATTAATAAATGTCACTAATATAAAAAAAAAATAGATGGTGAAGGTAAAGTGTGAAAGAGATGGTCAAAAGCTAGGGAGGAGTAGAAGAAAATAATTGGGAGGAAGGGGGAAATTAAAATAATATCCAGCTTTTTTATGAGGTACCCCAAGCTTTCCTGCTGTCTCTTCTCTTCGCTTCCCTTCCCTTCCCTTCCCTTCTCTTCTCTTCTCTTCTCCTCTCTTCTCTTCTCTTCTCTCTTCTCTTCTCTTCTCTTCTCTTCTCTTCTCTTCTCCTCTCCTCTCCTCTCCTCTCTTCTCCTCTCCTCTCCTCTCTTCCCTTCCCTTCCCCTCCCTTCCCTTCTCTTCTCTTCTCTTCTCTTCTCTTCTTTCTCCTGTCTTCCCCTTCTCTCTCCTCTTCTCCCCTCCCCTCCCTCCTTCTCCTTCTCCCTCCTTTTCCTTCTTCCTTCCTTCCTTCCTCCCTCCCTTCCTCCTTCCTCCTTCCTTCTTTCAGCTTCCCTTCTTTTTTCTCCTTCCTTTTCTCCCTTCTTTCTTGTTTCCTCCTGCCTCCCTCTCACTCTCCTTTCCTCCTTCCCTTCCCTTCCCTTCCCTTCCCTTTCCTCTCCTCTCCTCTCCTCTCCTCTCCTCTCCTCTCCTTCCCTCCCTTCCCCCCTCCCCTCCCCTCCCCTCCCCTTTCTGCCAGGATTTTGTTTTTGGATAGTTGCAACCGTTTTACCCCCTTTGAATGGGCCAAACCTTTCCTTTGGCCTCTAAAGCCATTTCTCTCAGGGCTTCCCATTTGGGGTTGGGTGAGAAGACCGGACATTTCTCCTCATTTCTGCTTTTGCAAATGGTCCGAAAGGCATCTTAATCTTTGACTTAATCTTAATCTTAATCTTTGACCAAACGGCCTCAAGAGATTTCCCTAGCTGGTTGTTTGGCTGTGATTGAGAAAAATTGCAGCTTGTTTAAAGGAACCATTTTGCCCAGAGGTGTTTTCGATGAAATGGCATTTCTACCTGCCGTTGTCAGAAAGCGTGGCGTTTATGGGCTAAATTTATTTCCGGCTCTCCCATGCCAGGTTTGATAGGCGAAGGGATTGAAGCTGTCAATTGTAAGTCTGAGCCCAGTCTATAGCGACTGATGTCTCCTTAATGGCCTGCATCAAATACGTTTCTGAGCCATGGGGCCCATTTCAAAAGGAGGCTTGTTTCCTAGAAATCAGACAATCCCAAGCAGAAAAAAAATAAATTCAAGGATGGGGATTTCAGAAGCAACTTTCCCCCAAATCCCTGGACTGATCTTTTAAGGCAGGGGTCCTCAAACTTGGCCCTTTTATGACTTGTGGACTTCAACTCCCAGAATTCCTGAGCCAGCCATGCTGAGGGGAAAGGGAGAGGTTTCCAAGCTGAGCCATGCTGGCTCAGGAATTCTGGGAGTTGAAGTCCACGAGTCATGAAGGGGCCATAGTTCCCTCATGCTGGCTCAGGAATTCTGGGAGTTGAAGTCCACAAGTCATAAAAGGGCCAAGTTTGAAGACCCCTGATTTAAGGTGAGGGTGGGTGAAGACGCTTCAAAAAGCTGCTTTGCTTTCTGGCTACATCCTTCTGAGGCTGCCCAGGATTAACAAGCATTTGCATTATATGCTGAATACCACATTACATCAATGAGTAATAATAATAATAATAATAATAAAGTTGGAAGGGACCTTGGAGGTCATCTAGTCCAACCCCCTGCTCAGGCAGGAAACCCTATACCATTTTGGCTGTCCAGTCTCTTCTTAAAAACTTCCAGTGTTGAAGCATTCACCGCTTCTGGAGGCAGGTTGTTCCACTGGTTAATTGTTCTCCCTGTCAGGAAGTTTCTCCTTAGTTCTAGGTTGCTTCTCTCCTTGACTGGTTTCCATCCGTTGCTTCTTGTCCTGCCCTCAGGCGCCTTGGAGAATAGCTTGACTCCCTCTTCTTTGTGGCAGCCCCTGAGATATTGGAAGACTTGCTATCATGTCACCCCTCGTCCTTCTCTTCATTAAACTAGACATACCCAATTCCAGCAACCGTTCTTTATATGCTTTAGCCTCCAGCCCTCTAATCATCTTTGTTGCTCTTCTCTGTACTCTTTCTAGAGTCTCAACTTCTTTTTTACACCGTGGTGACCAAAACTGGATGCAGTATTCCAAGTGTGGGATGTTGTTTATTTATCCATTCGTTCATTTTATTATTTTTATCCCACCTTTATTTCTTTATAACTCAAGGTGGAGAATATGCTGTTTCCCCCAAAACAACAATCCTGTGAAGTGAGTTGGGCTGAAGAAAGAGCAAGACTGGTTCAAAGTCACCCAGTTGGCCTTCATGGCTAAGGCAGGATTAGAACTCACCATCTCCTGGAGATTGGCTCAAAGTCACCCCGCTAGCTTTTGTGCCTAAGGAGGGACTAGAACTCACCGTCTCCTGGAGATTGGCTGTAAGTCATTCCGTTGGCTTTCCTGCCTAAGGTGGAACTAGAACTCACGGTGTCCTGTGATTGGTCCAAAGTCACCCAGTTCGCTTTTATGCCTAAGGCGGGACTATAATTCACCGTGTCCTGTGATTGGTCCAAAGTCACCCAGCCAGTTTTCATGCCTAAGGTGGGACTCGAATTCAGAATTACTTAGTTTTCAGCCAGATCCCTTAACCACTAATTTCTCCGTGCCCATCTCACCTAACTGACTCTGGTCCATTTATATTGCAATAAAACAATAGGAATATGTGAATCAAAGCATAGTTTTAAAAAACGGTTAAAAAGAAGTGAAAACTTACAAGTAAAAAATTACTCAGACTAAAAAGTCAAAGGGTAGGAGGTTAATAAAGCAGCGGGGATGAGCTCAGGGCACCAGCTATCTTTAGAGCTGCAGGATACTTTTAGACCTTCCTGCTAATTGGCCAAATCAGGTTTTAACACTTCCAGAAAATCAGAAGAGGGGTGCTCACCTCTTCTCTGGGGATCATATATTACACAGAGCAGGGGCAGCAGCTGAGATCCTCTTAGATCCTGCCACTCAAAACTCCCTAATTGATGAGATATGTCCATCCTGCTTGACCAGCTGGGATGGGTCAGAATAACCGGAAAACAGAGTTGGAAGGCACCTTGGAGGTCTTCTAGTCCACTCCCTGCTCAGGCAGGAACCCCTATACCATTTCAGACAAATGATTGTCCAATCTCTTCTTAAAAACTGTGAGTTATGAACCATTCATAATTTCTGGAGGCAAGTTGTTCCACAGATTAATTGTTCTCACTGTCAGGAAAGTTCTAGGTTGCTTCTCTCTTTGATTAGTTTCCTTTGTAGGAGCTCCTCACATACTGGAACACTGCTATCATTAGATAGAATAGAATAGAGCTGGAAGGGATCTTGGAGGTCTTCTAGTCCAGCCCCCTGCTCGAGCAGGAGAACTATACCAAGTGACTGTCTAGTCTCTTCTTAAAAATCTCCAGTGATGGAGCGCCCACGATTTCTGAAGGCAACTTCTGTTCCACTGGTTATTGATAGTAGTCTTCCAATATCTAAGAGGCTGTCACAAAGAAGAGGGGGTCAACTTATTTTCCAAATTACCTGAAAACAGGACAAGAAGCAACGGAGGGAAACTAATCAAGTAGAGAAGCAACTTAGAAATGAGGAGAAACTTCCTGGCAGAAATTTTGAGTAGACACATTGCATGATGGTTTCATGCTTTTTGCGGGTCTTCAGTCTTTGATTCACATTTTCCGTTAAAGGATGGAAATTCTCTGCTGGTTGCTGAGAGGTGAGACCCCCTCTTCTTTGCGGCAGCCCCTCAAATATTGGAAGACTGGTATCATGTCACGCCTTCTCTTCATTAGACTAGACATACCCAATTCCTGCAACCGTTCTTTGTATGTTTTAGCTTCCAGTCCCCTAAACATCTTTGTTGCTCTTCTCTGCACTCTTTCCAGAGTCTCAACATCTTTTTTACAACATGGGGACCAAAACTGGATGCGGTATTCCAAGGAATTTGAGAGACCAAAAGACTCTGAGGATACCAGAAGCTCTGAAATTTTATCAACACATATCAGGAGCCAAGAGCTAGTGCTTTGAGTAGTTGTTCAAACACCTTTTTTTTTTTGCATAATTTTCCAGGGAAGATTCATGTTGACAGTGATCTCTTGAAATCAACTTTGCTTTTGCGTTTGCAGCATGTAGCCAGCCCCGATTGACCGATTTCCTATTCCTGAAGTGATCCTTGATTAATTTTTCTCTTAGAATAAGCACGCCTTAGGGAGAAGGAAAGAATTGGGAGAAATAGTAAGATCAGGGTGAATGGAATTTAAAAGGGAGATGAATATTCATCTTTCAAGGATTTCTGTCATTTGTTTCACTTAGTGGAAAAGTTGCAAACCGGCATAAAAGTTGGCAAGTGGTGGTGTAAAATCAGGGGGAGGGAAGGAAGGAAGGGAGGAAGGGAGGAAGGGAGGGAGGGAGGGAGGAAGGAAGGAAGGAAGGAAGGAGGGAAAGAGGGAAAGAGAAAGAGGGAAAGAGAAAAGGAAGAAAGGAAAGGAGAAAAGACAAAGGCAAAGATTAAAGGTTAGGAAAGAGAAAAGGAAGGAAAGAAGAAGAAGAAAAAGAAAGGGAAGGACAGGACACAAGGAAAGGAAAGGAAAGGAAGAAAGGAAAGGAAAGGAAAGGAAAGGAAAGGAAAGGAAAGGAAAGCAAGAAAGCAGAACAGGACGGAAAAAGGGAAAGACAAATAGACAAAGGCAAAGATTAAAGGCTAAGAGAGAGAAGGAAGGAAGGAGGAAGGAAGGAAGGAAGGAGGAAGGAAGGAAGGAAGGAAGGAAGGAAGAAAGAAAGAAAGAAAGAAAGAAAGAAAGAAAGAAAGAAAGAAAGAAAGAAAGAAAGAAAGAAAGAGAAAGAAAGAAAGAAAGAAAGAAAGAAAGGGTGAGTCAGACCTAGTAAATGTATTCGGCAAACATACTGAACCAAGTGTTAACCTTGGTCTTACTGTCGTATTAGAATGCTGATGGGACCCTAACTAGACCCACCGGATTAATTTTGGGTTCATTAGAATCTCCCAACTCAGAAAATGAGCTGATTAAAATAACTGGGTTAAGCCTCACAAACACACCCATACTTGAAGAGGTGAAGATCTGCTGAAGTTCTCATAATTAAGATGAGTGGTGTGCTGAATTAATTCCAAATGCCACGGATGAGCAATGTTTTTTGAGGTTCTGCAGCATGGAATTAGGATAAGGGGTTTCATCTGAATGACTCTAATGAGCAGGTATGCAGGTCACTTTGTCCAGATATTAAAAAAAAAAGGTTAAGACTCTAGAAAGAGTGCAGAGAAGAACAACAAAGATTATTAGGGGGCTGGAGGCTAAAATGCACAACGCACGGTTGCAGGAATTGGGTATGGCTAGTTTAATAAAAAAAAAACATCTAGGGGTGACATGATAGCAGTCTTCCAATATTTGAGGGGCTGTCTCAAAGAAATGGGGGGTCAACCTATTCTTCAAAGCACCTGCAGGCAGGACGAGAAGCAATGGATGGAAACTAAGCCAGGAGAGAAGCAACCTGGAACTAAGGAGAAATTTCCTGACAGAACAATTAATCAGTGGAACAACCTGCCTCCAGAAGCTGTGAATGCTCCAACACTGGAGGCTTTAAAGAAGTGATTGGATAACTATTTGTCTGAAATGGTATAGGGTTTCCTGCTTGAGCAGGGAGTTGGACTGGAAGACCTCCAAGGTCCCTTCCAACTCTGTTATTCTGATTTAGCCCAAGAAGGAGACATATCAGCCAGACCTATGCAAGAATTAAGGAGAAACTTCCTAACAGTGAGGACAATTAACCAGTGGGACGGCTTGCCATCAGAAGTTGTGGGTGCTCCATCACTGGAGGCCTTCAAGAAGAGACTGCCCAGCCACTTGTCTGAAATAGTATAGGGTCTCCTGCCTGAGCAGGGAGTTGGACTAGAAGACCTCCAAGGTCCCTTCCAACTTATTATCCTGCTAAGGTCTAAAGTTGGATGCGAGTCTTGATCAGTTTGCACTCAGAAGGAACATGCACCCGCTTGTCAAAACATCACTTGTGGCTTTGGCACACCTCCTGGACGTACCGTGCAACAATACGTTTGCACGAGGAGACTCTTCTTGCTCACGTCCCACCTCTTGTGTCCCTCCACTGCTCACCTCGCACCTCTAGACAATCCGTAAGCTTGCCAAAGTGTCCAATCTTAATACATCCTCTATGCCAAATGGAATTTTACACATCAATTCTACAGGACTCAGAACTTCAAAAGAAATCTGGATAATCACAGCAGAAGATAGAAAAGATCAAATGGAATATCTTTTAAGCAGATCTGAGCAGATTAAGTTTCATCCTGGGTTAGCGCAGCCACGTCTCTTTTTCAACTTCCCTCCCGGCATCCTTGCCATTTTATTTTATTTTTAAAAAAACTTCCTTTCATTGCTTTCATCTGTTTTGACGTCTTATTCCCCCTCTCCCCTCCCCCCCAGCTCTTGTTTCAAATAAAAATCTGTTTAATATCTTCTCTCCCTTCTCTCTCTCTCTCTCTCTCTCTCTCTCTCTCTCTCTCTCTCTTTCTCTGTGTGTGTGTGTCTTTCTCTCTCTCTGTCTCTCTCTTTCTCTCTGTGTGTGTGTCTTTCTCTCTCTCTCTCTCTTTCTCTCTGTGTGTGTGTCTTTCTCTTTCTCTCTCTCTGTCTCTGTCTCTCTCTGTCTCTCTGTCTCTGTCTCTCTGTCTCTCTCTCTGTCTCTCTCTCTCTCTCTCTCTCTCTCTTCTGCCCCCCCCCTTGAAAAAAGAAAAAAAGAAAGAAGTCATGGACTCTTCTGAGGGTTCAGGAACAAATCTTGATCTGTGCTTTGTCTTCTTATTCTGGGGCGGAAATATCCTTTGGTCATAAGAAGGGAAGAAAAAAGATGAATGGAAGTGAAATAAAATATGGAGATGTATATGGAGATTCTCAGTCATCCAGGTCATGGTTGTCCCAAAGGTGCTTTTTTTAAGGAGGCAACTGGACTTTCTTGTTTTTCTTTGAAGACATTTCGCTTCTCATCCAAGAAGCTTCTTCAGCTCTGACTGGATGGTGGGGAATGGAAGGATTTATACTCCTTGCAGACAGCTGGACATTTGCCTTCTTTTAGAGGGTCGTTGAGGCCACCTGGAGGCTTATCTGTGTCCTCAGGGTCACCTGAGTGGTGCAAATGGGTGTGGAGCCTTCTTGGAACTGCTGAAAGGGTTGGAACACCCATTTGCACCACTCAGGTGACCCTAAGGACACAGGTAAACCTCCAAGTGGCCTCAATGACTCTCTAAAAGAAGGCAAATTTTTCCCCCACTTTTTATTATTCCCTGGTAAACTGTTTCCAATACCTTTTTTAAAAGATGGTTATGAACTTCCTAGGGGTGACTAGCGGAGATACAGTAGCAGTATCTAAGGGGCTGCCACAAAGAAGAGGGGGGGTCAACCTATTCTCCAAAGCACCTGAAGGCAGGACAAGAAGCATCGGATGGAAACTAATCAAGGAGAGATTCAGTCTAGAACTGAGGAGGAATTTCCTGACAGTGAGAACAATTAACCAGTGGAACAGCTTGCCTCCAGAAGTTATGGGCACTCTGACACTGGAGACCTTTAAGAAGAGACTGGACAGCCGTTCGTCTGAAATGGTATGGGGTCTCCTGCTTGAGCAGGGGCTTGGACTAGAAGACCTCCAAGGTCCCTTCCAACTGTGCTATTCTGTTATTCCGTTCTACCGTCTGAAAGACCGAGAAAGTGGAGAAAGCGGTACTAACTCTTTTCTGGTGTGGTCATCATGAATGCCCCACATCCTGTCTTTCCTCTTCCTTGGAACAGCCGAGCGAACTTTCCACAGCCCATCAGCAATTGAAGAAGCAGGAGTGGAAGAGGTTAAGCTAATAGGGAGCCCGCTGCTCTATTGGCTGAGAGATTCAGTCTCTTTTGCGGGAGTCAAATAAGAAAAGAATTGCTATCATTGTAGCATGATATCGCATTAAAGGACTTTAGGCTTTCAAATGGAATGTCAAATATAATACTGTAGGGGAAGGTGAAGACTGGGCAGCCACAGCTTCAGTCCAAGATTTGTGACTCTGCTTGCGAGGCCTGCCCAAGAGTCTGTAGAACAAGCCACTACATCAGCTGCCCAGCTGTAACCATAAGGTGCATTGATTGCCTGTTTGCTTACTGGTCCAATTCAAGCTGCTGGTTTTAACATTTAAGTCCTTTATGGAATTGTTGTGTGCTCATGGCTACTTTCCTTTGTGACCAGAGGCAAGCTCCCTGACCAATAACCAGCCAAGACACAGTGAAGGGAGAGAAGCTATCAAACCCCAAATATTCTCTTCTTTATATAACCCTGTCCTGGCCGCGCCACATCCATCCTCCTTCCCCATTTGGCTGAGCTACTACAAGGTTATACTCTTTCCGACCGCCTCCTACGTATTTCCTGCTACCTTCCTTAAGCATACTAAATCATACTTCAAATGTACGTTAATAATAATATAAGATATTAGACATAGTCAATTGCTTGTTTTGAGTTGTGGGCCCCCTTTTTATGGCTCCTTAGAACAATAGGTTCTTTCCTGTTTTTCAGTTTTAGATCTGACTTTCCTGTTATCCCCATTCAGCTAGTTTTCCTGTTATATATAATAATAAAGTTGGAAGGGACCTTGAAGGTCATCTAGTCTAACCCCCTGCTCAGGCAGGAAACCCTATACCATTTTGGACAAATGGCTGTCCAGTCTCTTCTTAAAAACTTCCAGTGTTGGAGCATTCACTGCTTCTGGAGGCAGGTTGTTATCCCATTTAGCTAGTTTTCCCCGGCTAGCCATTTCCTCTTGCAGCTGTTTTTACAGCTTGTCTTCTTCTTTTGCCCACTCTGAAGACCCAGCTAATGTTTACCTCCATGGCTATCTTGCATCCTCCCTTTATGTTATCATTTCCTGGTTCCCCATTGTAGTTTCTGTGAAAAGCTTGTTTCTCTACTACACAGCAGATTCAATTTTAAATTTTTGAAGACCTTTCATTTACTTCTAGCAGAATGGAATTGGGTTATCTGTCGTGCTCCAAGAACCAAGAATGAGTGAGTGAGTGAGTGAGTGAGTGAGTGAGTGAGTGAGTGAGTGAGTGAGTGAGTTAGTTAGTTAGTTAGTTAGTTAGTTAGTTAGTTAGTTAGTTAGTTAGTTAGTTAGTTAGTTAGTTAGTTAGTTAGTTAGTTAACTAGCTAGCTAGCTAGCTAGCTAGCTAGTTATGAGTAAAGATCTATGGAGATTCACAGTCATCCAGGTCATGGCTGTCCTAAAGGTGCTTCTTCAAAATGCAACTGGGATTTCTTTTTCCTTGAAAACATTTTACTTCTCTTCCAAGAAGCTTCTTCAGTTCTGAGTAGTTTCTGGATTGTTGTTTCCCTGTGGACAGAATCTTGCCAGGCCAAAACAACTATGGAACAGCTTGCCTTAAGACGTTGTGGCTGCTCCATCACTGGAGGTTTTTAAGAAGAGACTGGACAGCCCCTTGTCTGGAATGGTATAGGGTCTCCTGCTTGAGCAGAGGGCTGGACTAGAAGACCTCCAAGGTCCCTTCCAGCTCTATTCTGACTCTCAAAAGATTCTGTGGCAGGAGAACATGAAGTCAAACTAAAAAGACACGCCGTTCAGAGTGAAATTTGGTTTTCTTTGCTCGGTGTGACAGTAACATGGAAAATGCAAGCAACTCAATTGCTGGTTTAGTTCAGTGACTATCTAAGAGAGTCTTCAGACTCGCCATCAATCACCCAGATAATTTTCCATCTCATCAGTTATGCAAATTAAATCACGCACATATAGACACACACACACACACAACTGTGTTGCAGGAACATAAGAGCTTTGGCACCAGTTCCTGAAAGCAAGACGTTTTCTTTTAGAAGTGCTGAGCAAATGTGGCACAATCTTTGCGGTGGGGATGGGGTGGGGTTGTAGACAGACTCTCAAACTGGGAGGCTTCATCTAAACGTGTGTACAGGTAGTCTCGGCTTAACGACCACAACGGAACCCGACGTTTCTGTCGCTAAGCAGGACGGTTGTGAAGTGACTTTTGCCCTGCCTTTCTTGACACAATTGCAAAGGGAATCCCTGCAGTTGCCGAGTTAGTAACACAATTGTGAAGTGAATCTGGCTTCCCCCCCCTCATGGACTTTGCTCGTCAGAAGGTCGCAAAAGGGGATCACGTGACACACACACCCCCAGGACACTGCGACCGTCGTAAATACGAACCAGTTGCCAAGCGTCTGAATTTGGATCACGAGACCGCGGGGATGCGGCAATGGCCGTAAGTATGAAAAACGGTCATAAAGTCACTTTTTTCAGTGTTGTAACTTCGAACGGTGACTAAGTGAATGATTGTAATTCGAGGTCTACCTGTAAACAGTATCTTTTTCCATGCTACTTGATTTCAGTGGAAGGGTTCAAGTCCATTCCATTTTCCATCTGGGAGATGATGATGATGATGATGATGATGATACTAAGAAGAAGAAGAAGAAGGAAGAAGAAGGAGAAGAAGGAGAAGAAGAAGAAGAAGAAGAAGAAGAAGAAGAAGAAGAAGAAGAAGAAGAAGAAGAAGAAGAAGAAGAAGAAGAAGAAGAAGAAGAAGAAGAAGAAGAAGAAGAAGAAGAAGAAGAAGAAGAAGAAGTAGTAGTAGTAGTAGTAGTAGTAGTAGTAGTAGTAGTAGTAGTAGTAGTGCCTTGGGTGCAATCCCAAAACAACTGGAGCACCACTTGAACTCCATTGGCATTGACAAATTCGCCATTAGTCAATTGCAAAAGGCAGCCTTACTAGGAACTGCTTCCATCCTGCGATGATATCTATAATACCATCAAACCACATCTGCCTATCCCAGGTCCTTGGTAAGGACTCGATAGGTAGACAAAAATGCCAAATCCAGTCTGAACATCTGGCTGACTGTGCGATGATCAATAATAAAGTTGGAAGGGACCTTGGAGGTCATCTAGTCCAACCCCCTGCTCAGGCAGGAAACCCTATACCATTTCGGACAAATGGCTGTCCAATCTCTTCTTGAAAACTTCCAGTGTTAGAGCATTCACAGCTTCTGGAGGCAGGTTGTTCCACTGGTTAATTGTTCTAACTGTCAGGAAGTTTCTCCTTAGTTCCAGGTTGCTTCTCTCCTTGGTTAGTTTCCATCCGTTGCTTCTTGTCCTGCCTTCAGGTGCTTTGGAGAATAGACTGACTCCCTCTTCTTTGTGGCAGCCCCTGTGATATTGGAAGACTGCTATCATGTCCCCCCTCGTCCTTCTCTTCATTAAATTAGACATACCCAATTCCAGCAACTGTTCCTTATATGTTTTAGCCCCCAGTCCCCTAATCATCTTTGTTGCTCTTCTCTGCACTCTTTCTGGAGTCTCAACATCTTTTTTTACATCCTGGTGACCAAAACTGGCTGCAGTATTTCAAGTGTGGTCTTACCAAGGCATTGTAAAGTGGTATTTACGCTTCACGTGTTGCACGGAATCTAAATTTATTATCCAGGATTAAAAATGGATGGAGCTTCAATCACACCGTCTTGATATTGATTTTGAACCACACCCTCATTTGTGGAGTATTTTTTTTTTGTATTTGCACCTTTTTTTCCCAATCTTGATTGCCCAACAGGAGACAGAATTT
Organism: Azemiops feae; assembly: GCA_023970755.1. Lineage (NCBI taxonomy): Eukaryota > Metazoa > Chordata > Lepidosauria > Squamata > Viperidae > Azemiops > Azemiops feae. The sequence goes on along the minus strand of JALGBA010004131.1, from coordinate 174,098 downwards.
ACTGTATTTTTCCCTGCTTTATGCAACAATGAAGTTGGAAGGGACCTTGCAACAATAAAGTTGGAAGGGACCTTGAAGGTCATCTAGTCCAACCCCCTGCTCAGGCAGGAAACCCTATACCATTTTGGACAAATGGCTGTCCAGTCTCTTCTTAAAAACTTCCAGTGTTGGAGCATTCACTGCTTCTGGAGGCAGGTTGTTATCCCATTTAGCTAGTTTTCCCCGGCTATTTACTTCGCCATTCCCTTTTTCTGATTCCCCCCCCCCCCAACTTTCCAGTCCATTCTACAACTTTTGAGTCTTAACTTGGATCCATCCCGGTTGAGATAGCCAAGGACAGCTTGGTGCTGCCACCTGCTGCAGCTGTGTGGAATTGCAGCCTAGCTTTTTGAGCAGAGAATTTGATTCTCCCCATCTTCTGACTCCTGGAGCTCCTTTGTGTTTTTTTAGTTTCCTAACACAAACTACAGGCAGTCCTCGACTTATGACCAGGGCCCAGAATTTCTTCTGCTAAGCAAGGCAATTGTTAAGTGAGCCACACCCAATGTTATGACCTTTTTTGCTCTGGTTGTAAAGCGAATCCCTGCAGTTGTTAAGTGAAACTTGTGGTCGTAAAATGAATCCCCACTGACTTTGCTTGTCGGAAGCCGGCTGGGAAGGTCGCAAATGGCGATCGGGTGCCGTGGGATCAAAGGCCGCGATGGGTGTGAGTGCGAGGACTGACGGTGAATCTTTTTTTCAGTGCCGTTGTAACTTTGCGCAGTTGCTAAACGGAGGGTTGTAAATTTAGAACTCCCTCTCCTGCATTTGTGGAGATGCCTTTAGGAAGGCGATCCGTCCAATGGAAGTTGCCAAAAGGCCTTTACAGAGTCACATAGTTGAGGGAGGGAGGGAGGGAGGGAGGGAGGGAGGGAGGAAGGAAGGAAGGAAGGAAGGAAGGAAGGAAGGAAGGAAGGAAGGAGGAAGGAAGAAGGAAGGAAGGAAGGAAGGAATGGACAGTGAGGAAGGAAGGAAGGAAGGAAGGAAGGGAAGGAAGGAAGAAGAAGGAAGAAGGAAGGAAGGAAGGAGAGAGAGAGGTGGAAGAAAGAAGGGAGGGAGGGAAAGAGGGAGGGAGAAGGGAGGAGGGAAAGGAAGGGGGAGGGGGAGAGGGAAGGAGGAGGGAGGGAGAGAAGGAAGGAAGGAAAGAGTGGAAGGAAAGAAGGAAGGGAGGGAGGGAGGGAGGGAGGGAGGAAGAGGGAGGGAGAGGGAAAGAGGGAGAGAGGAAGGAAGGAAAGTGGAAGGAAGGAGAGAGGGAGGGTGGAGGAAGGAAAGACGGAAGGAAGGAAAGAGAAAGAAGGAAGGAAAGAAAGAATGAAAGAGAAAGAAGGAAGGAAGGAAAGAATGAAAGAGAAGGAAGGAAGGAAGGAAGGAAGGAAAGAAGGAAGGAAGGAAGGAAGGAAAGAAAGAATGAAAGAGAAAGAAGGAAGGAAGGAAGGAAAGAAAGAAAGAACAAAAGAGAAAGAAGGAAGGAAGGAAGGAAGGAAAGAAAGAACGAAAGAGAAAGAAGGAAGGAAGGAAGGAAGGAAGGAAGGAAGGAAGGAAGGAAGGAAAAAAAAAGAAGGAAGGAAGGAAGGAAAGAAGGGAGGAAGGAAGGAAGGAAGGAAGGAAGGAAGGAAGGAAGGAAGGAAGGAAGGAAGGAAGGAAGGAAGGAAGGAAGGAATTCAGCCCATCCACCTTCTCCCCAATGAACAGATTTTGTCTTGGCACAAAGTAGAAGCTGTTTAACTTAATAAAACTCGCAGTGGAGAGGCCAGATAAGTGTTGGACTTTGCTGCACCCCATTTCAGTTCTTTTGCAAATAAGCTTGTTTTCCAGGCTCAGCTTCTTGGGAAGGAGATAAACGGATGAAATTACTGAGGCCAGCGCGGAAAACAAATCCCCACCCCCACCCACCCCAAAAATGTATTGAGATATTGTTTATTATGCACAGCCCCACATCTGTATGCAGGTTAACTGGAATCCACATAATTTTCATTTCCTAAACGGGGAAGCCCATTCCTAGCTATTTGCAATTATCTGTACCTATTCCTGATACAGGACTCTCATTATTATTATTTTTTAAAGGACGGTGTATCTAGGTCAAAACATAGACAGAAGAGATATTTGCAAGGAAAAGGTGCAAATGATAAAGAACTCAGATTGGACAAAAAAACCATAGGTAAATAGGACTTATGAATGGCCCATAAGGCTGCAGAGATGGGATAGGATGGACTTTATATTCAAAAAAAAAATGGAGAAAAGTCCAGACTGACAAACGCAGCCAGTTAAATTTGCTAGAAACTTTCCTGCTTCCTAGCCACCTGCTTTCCACATTTCTTCTGCTATTTACATTCTCCACCTAAGTTCAAAACTTTTGGGCAATTCATGCCTGGGGGCGAAACTACACAATAGGTAAGAAATGGTGAATTTGGAAATTGGCACCGTCACATCATTAACCTGCGGTTACAGTCTCGTGTTTAGGCTTCAGTTTCCAAAGTTATCTTCTTCAAACATCGATACCTCTTTTCATAGACATTTTGACTTTACAAAGTCACAGGACGTAGAAAAACAGAGTTGGGAGGGACCTTGGAGGTCATCCAGTCCAACCCTCTGCTCCAGCAGGAAACTCTATACCACCATTTCAGACAAATGGCTGTCCAGTCTCTTCTTGAAAACCTCCAGCCACGGAGCACCCACAACTTCTGAAGGCAAGTCGTTCCGCTGTTTAATTGTTCTCCCTGTCAGGAAGTTTCTCCTTGATTCCAGGTTGCTTCTCTCCTTGATTAGTTTCCATCCGTTGTTTCTCGTCCTGCCTTCTGTTGCTTTGGAGAATAGGTGGACCCCCCCTTCTTTATGGCAGCCCCTCAAATACTGGAGGACCGCTATCATGTCACCCCCTAGTCCTTCTTTTCATTAAACCAGACATACCCAAATCCTGCAACCGTTCTTCATATGTTTTAGTCTCCAGGCCTTTAATCATCTTAATTGTTCTTCTCTGCACTTTTTAAGTCAGCACCCTTGTGGCTCCCTAATCGAAAGACAGGTCTGACTAGACCAGCTCATTGCTTTGAAATGCCTTGGCAGTCTGGCTGATCAACCCTTTGTGAAGGACTCTGGAGCATTTGCCAGAGGGCTGAATTTATGCCAACAGGGTCTTTGCATCAAGGACTGCTGCAAAGGAGCAGAGAGATGAGGTAAGGGGAAGTTCCCAATTTACAACCATAACTGGGAACATTTTATTTGTGCCTTTAAATTGCAGTAACAAAATAATAGAGTTGGCGGGGACCTTGGGGGTCTTGTAGTTCAACCCCTTGCTCAAGCAGGAAACCCTATACCATTTCTGACAAATGGTCGTCCAATCTCTTCTTAAAAACTTCCAGTGTTGGAGCATTCACAGCTTCTGGTGGCAATCTGTTCCACTGGTTAATTGTTCTCACTGTTAGGAAGTTTCTCCTTAGTTCCAGGTTGCTTCTCTCCTTGATTAGTTTCCATCCGTTGCTTCTTGTTCTGCCTTCAGGTGCTTTGGAGAATAAGTTGACCCCTCTTCTTTGGGGCAGCCCCTGAGATATTGGAACACTGCTATCATGTCACCCCTAGTCCTTCTTTTCACTAGACTAGACATACCCAATTCCAGCAACCGTTCTTTGTATGTTTTAGCCTTGAGCCCCCTAATCATCTTTGTTGCTCTTCTCTGCACTCTTTCTAGAGTCTCAATATCTTTTTTAAAATATTGTGATGACCAAAACTGGATGTAGTATTCCGAGTGTGGCTGTACAAAGGAGAACTCTTGTTTTTGTAGTGAATTTTTCCCTAGCATGCTAAGTTGTTGCATTTACTTCCCCCCCCCTAACGTGCAGTGTGTAATATGTGTGTTTGTGTTTAAGGCCATTGTTAAAATCCAATTAGTATATAGGTATCAACAGCAAGAGGAATCGTAATGTAAATAATGAAGCTGAAGAATTATTGCAATTTCTGTCTGAACGGAAAGATCTATCCTTACTTAAGTGGAAAATCTATCCTTAATTAAGAGATCATTGAAAATCACAATATTAAGAGTTTTATATTAAGAGAAACCCATATGTCAGGTATGAGGCAAGCTTATACGTATATGGAATTATGATACAAAAATGGTTTCTGGGTTGAAATAAATTATGTGTCAGATTTACTTTTCATATCTAAAGTTACTTTGTTAGTCCAACAATTTAATTGGCCATTTTCATGCAAAAGGAATTGGACATACTTTTCAATAAGAAATACAGGTAATTTATGATTTATGACCAGAATTGTCTGGGACCAGAATTTCCATCATGAGTCATTGTAATTGTAAGTTGAGTCGAACTCAGTTTTATGACTATTTTTAACAGTGGTTGTTAAATGAATCATTGTAGTTTTTAAGTGAATCCTGCTTCCCAAATCACATAATTTATCCCGTGCTTTGTAACATGGCCATGATAGTCCAAAAGGTGCTTTTATCAACAGGCAAATGGACTTTCTTTGTTTTTCTTTGAAGACATTTCACTTCTCATCCAAGAAGCTGCTTCAGCTCTGGCTGAATGGTGGAGGATGGAAGGATTTGTATCCCTTGCAGTCATCTGCTCATTAGCGCTCCCTCTGAGAGTCATTAAGGCCACCTGGAGATTTATCTGTGCTCTCAGGGTCCCCTGAATCAGAATGCAAATGGGTGTGGAACCTTCTTGGAACTGCTGGAAAGGACTATGTTGTATACAGGAGATGGGTGGTGTTGTATCTCTCCTCCCCCCCCCCCGATGTTGAGAGAGGGCTGCTCAATTTTCACATAGATAGCCTCTTTGACCCCTCTTTCGAACAAGCGGTCTTCTCTGTCGGGAATGTGGACTTTGTTGTCTCAAAAGAATCACCTTAGCTTTCAGATGCCGATGGACCACTGAATCTTGTCCTGATGGGTTTCTTCTCCTATGTTGTGCCATGCGTTTGTGAAGTGGTTGTTTTGTTTCTCCAATGTACAGATCTGCACCTGTCTCACTGCCTTGTACTAGATATATCACATTGCTTAGTTTGTGTCTGGGCATTTTATCCTTGGGGTGGACAAGTCTCTGCCTTAGTGTATTCTTGAGTTTAAAGTGTGCACGTATGTTGTGTTGGCTGAAGATCCTCCTGAGCTTTTCATATATTCCTTCAATGTATGGGACTCTTGACAACATATGCCTCTTGAAAAAGCACCTTTGGGACTCCCGAAGTAATACCCCAGGGGTCTTCAAACGTGGCCCTTTGATGACTGGTGGACTTCAACTCCCAGAATTCCTCTGTCGGCCATTTTGATGAAACTGCAGGCTTGGATCCAGACCGGGGGTCTTCAAACGTGGCCCTTTGATGACTGGTGGACTTCAACTCCCAGAATTCCTCTGTCGGCCATTTTGATGAAACTGCAGGCTTGGATCCAGACCGGGGGTCTTCAAACTTGGCCCTTTGATGACTTGTGGACTTCAACTCCCAGAATTCCTCTGTCGGCCATTTTGATGAAACTGCAGGCTTGGATCCAGACCGGGGGTCTTCAAACGTGGCCCTTTGATGACTGGTGGACTTCAACTCCCAGAATTCCTCTGTCGGCCATTTTGATGAAACTGCAGGCTTGGATCCAGACCGGGGGTCTTCAAACTTGGCCCTTTGATGACTGGTGGACTTCAACTCCCAGAATTCCTCTGTCGGCCATTTTGATGAAACTGCAGGCTTGGATCCAGACCGGGGGTCTTCAAACTTGGCCCTTTGATGACTGGTGGACTTCAACTCCCAGAATTCCTCTGTCGGCCATTTTGATGAAACTGCAGGCTTGGATCCAGACCGGGGGTCTTCAAACTTGGCCCTTTGATGACTTGTGGACTTCAACTCCCAGAATTCCTCTGTCGGCCATTTTGATGAAACTGCAGGCTTGGATCCAGACCGGGGGTCTTCAACTTGGCCCGGTGATAATCTGTGGACTTCAACTCCAGGGTGTCTCTGTCGGCACATTTTGATGAACTGCAGGCTTGGTCCGTACCGGGGTCTTCAAACTTGGCCCTTGGAATGACTTGTGGACTTCAACTCCCAGAATTCCTCTGTCGGCCATTTTGATGAAACTGCAGGCTTGGATCCAGACCAGGGGTCTTCAAACCTGGCCCTTTGATGACTTGTGGACTTCAACTCCCAGAATTCCTCTGTCAGCCATTTTGATAAAACTGCAGGCTTGGATCCAGACCAGGGGTCTTCAAACTTGGCCCTTTGATGACTTGTGGACTTCAACTCCCAGAATTCCTCTGTCGGCCATTTTGATGAAACTGCAGGCTTGGATCCAGACCAGGGGTCTTCAAACCTGGCCCTTTTATGACTTGTGGACTTCAACTCCCAGAATTCCTCTGTCGGCCATTTTGATAAAACTGCAGGCTTGGATCCAGACCAGGGGTCTTCAAACTTGGCCCTTTGATGACTTGTGGACTTCAACTCCCAGAATTCCTCTGTCGGCCATTTTGATGAAACTGCAGGCTTGGATCCAGACCAGGGGTCTTCAAACCTGGCCCTTTGATGACTTGTGGACTTCAACTCCCAGAATTCCTCAGCCAGGCACGCTAGCTAAGGAATTCTGGGAGTTGAAGTCTACAAGTCATCAAAGGGCCAAGTTTGAAGACCCCTGTAATACACCCTGGTAAAAAAAAAACTCTCTTAACTACTTGGATGCAGATCTTAAATTGCTTATCTAACCGCCAAACTCTAAGGATAAACTTGGTTTGTTACACACCTGTGGCCTGTTTCGTGTCTTAAAAGAGCGGGCAAACCATTTATAAGCTGGGGCCAATTTGAAACTGGATGATAAAAGACTTGCTAGATCACGCAATTGTGCCGTGATAAAACCTGATCCATATTTTTACAGGATCGAATTTACAGAATTTACAGAATCGAATTTCCATTTCTGCAAATAAATGGGGTGCTAGAAGCTAGTTCCTCTGGGCCGAGTGTATGTGTGGAGTGTGTGTGTGTGTGTGTGTGTGTGTGTGTGTGTAATTAAAACAATATTTTTTAAGAATTCAGTTGGAGCAGAGAATGTGGGGTGCTCGGAAGAAAGTTAAGGGCATCAATTTCATAGGGCTGTACAAATTGCACCCATCCATATGAAATTTTCACTGTTCCTCGACAAACTCAGAAAAGTTCCCGTGATCATCTTGAGCTCACTGTTGGGGAGTTCTCTCTGACTTTCTTTATAGCCTCTATTCTTCTCTTTCTTAAAGAAAAATAACAATAACTCTTCTATTTACTTACCAGCTGAGCCCACAAGAGCCAGCTGCCCTCTAAGCCGAGGATCCATGAAACCTTTGCAATTTATCTAGAAAGCAAGCCCATATCCTTGGAGGATTTACCCTCTCCCACCTCCTGCTCACCTAAGGGCACCTCCTCCCAGGCCAGATGTGCACCATAGATGAGGGAATACTCAAGGAATTCGACGGAGGTGAATTTCAATATGAACTGACTTCTGCGCGCCTTCCGGAATAATGTGCAAAGGGTAACATAATCATCCACCAGCTTTTGCCCTTCCCAAATGTTTCAGCCCAACTTCTGTTGGAAGAATGGATCAGAATAATATTTCAAAGGTGACTTTTGAAAGACAAGGCAGTGAGGAAGAGGTGTTTATGTTTTTGTCTACATACATTTATCTGGAAATAGAATTATTCACCTCTGAAAAATCATGAGCTATAACAGAGTAATAGAATAACAGAGTTGGAAGGGTTATGGTTATGGTTAGGGTTAGGCTTGGAGGATCTTCTAGTCCAATGCCCTGCTTAAGCAGGAAACCCTATACCATTTCAGACAAATGGCTGTCCAATCTCTTCTTAAAAACCTCCTGTGTTGGAGCATTCACCGCTTCTGGAGGCAGGTGGTTCCACTGGTTAGTTGTTCTCATTGTTGGGCGGTTTCTCCTTAATTGCTTCTCTCCTTGATTAGTATAATAATAATAATAATAATAATAATAATAATAATAATAATAATAATAATAATAATAATAATAATAATAATAATAATAATAATAATAATAATAATAATAATAATAATAATAATAATAATAATAATAATAATAATAATAACAACAACAACAACAATAACAATAATAATAATAACAATAATAATAATAATAACAATAATAATAATAACAATAATAATAATAACAACAACAATAACAACAACAATAACAATAACAATAACAATAACAATAACAACAACAATAATAATAATAATAATAATAATAATAATAATAATAATAATAATTAATAATTAATAATTAATAATAATAATAATAGTTGGAAGGGACCTTGGAGGTCATCTAGTCCAACCCCTATACCATTTCAGACAAATGGCTGTCCAGTCTCTTCTTAAAAACTTCCAGCGTTGGAGCATTCACCGCTTCTGGAGGCAGGTTGTTCCACTGGTTAATTGTTCTAACTGTCAGGAAGTTTCTCCTTAGTTCTAGGTTGCTTCTCTCCTTGATTAGTTTCCATCCGTTGCTTCTTGTCCTGCCTTCAGGCGCTTTGGAGAATGGCTTGACTCCCTCTTCTTTGGGGCAGCCCCTGAGATACTGGAACACTGCTATCATGTCCCCCCTCGTCCTTCTCTTCATTAAACTAGACATACCCAGATTCCTGCAACCGTTCCTTATATGTTTTAGCCTCCAGTCCCCTAATCATCTTTGTTGCTCTTCTCTGCACTCTTTCTAGAGTCTCAACATCTTTTTTACATCGTGGTGACCAAAACTGGATGCAGTATTTCAAGTGTGGCCTTACCAAGGCATTGCATTCCATCCATTGCTTCTTGTCCTGCCTTCAGGTGCTTTGGAAAATAGGTTGAACCCCTCCTCTTCTTTGTGGCAGCCCCTCAAATATTGGAAGGCTGCTATCATGTCTCCCCTAGTCCTTCTTTTCATTACATATACCCAGTTCCTGCAACCGTCCTTCATATGTTTTAGCCTCCAGCCCCCTAATCATCTTTGTTGCTCTTCTCTGCAGCCTTTCTAGAGTCTCAACATCTTTTTTATATTGGGGCAACCAAAACTGGATACAATATTCCAAGTGTGGCCTTACCAAAGCATTATAAAGTGGTATTAACACTTCTGGTGATCTTGGTTCTATCCTTCTGTTAATGCAGCCTTGGACCGCCATGGTTTTTTTGGCAGCAAAGCTGCATTTCCCAAACTCCCAAATAGAAGACTACCTTCTTCAAAAGATAAGTTAGGGTTTCTTCAATACCAATCAGCAGTCAAAGCTATCAACGTTCATAAATCATGTCCTTTCATTGATTAGGAAGGACCTTGAGGGGTTGCCACAAAGAAGAGGGAGTCGAGCTATTCTCCAAGGCGCCTGAGGGCAGGACAAGAAGTAATGGATGGAAACTAGTCAAGGAGAGAAGCAACCTAGAACTAAGGAGAAACTTCCTGACAGTTAGAACAATTAACCAGTGGAACCACCTGCCTCCAGAAGCGGTGAATGCTCCAACACTGGAAGTTTTTAAGAAGAGACTGGACAGCCATTTGTCTGAAATGATATAGGGTTTCCTGTCTGAGCAGGGGGTTGGACTAGATGACCTCCAAGGTCCCTTCCAACTTATTATTATTATTATTATTATTATTATTATTATTATTATTATTATTATTATTATTATTATTATTATTATTATTATTATTATTATTATTATTATTATTATTATTATTATTATTATTATTATCGTCTTCTCCCTCAACACAATACTCAAAAGCCCCTCTGTGTTCTATCAGCACTGTCAAAAGTTTCAATTTGAGCTTTGCTGTTGGACTTTGGGTTGACCGCAAAAGATTCTTTTGTACTTAATGTCATGGTTCCGACAGATGAAACTCTTCAAGGAACTTCGAGGCATTGTTTACCTTAAAGAATCTTTATTAGAGAGGCATAGCATCGGCACTTACATAATCGAAGCCAAAAACTGAATTCCCCTCCCCTCAGCACATAGTATCAAAGCACAATTCCCTCCTCTAATTAACAGTCATAAATCACCTTCTCCAATTAGTTTGAAATGCAGGCTTTCCCTCCAGTTCTTCAACCCGCCATTTCTTATCATCTCTTATTTCAAAAAACCTTGGTTCTCACACTAGTTACAGTATTGCTATGTCTAACTAAACTCCCATGCACATTCCTCCTCCTCCCCCCCCTCAGTATTATCTAATTCTAAGAGTAAAACATAAGAAGGAAAATGGCTGCCTCTCCATATGTTGTCAAAGCAAGAACATCCGATGTTAGCAGCATTGACACTTAAATACTGAGGTGTGTAACCTTCAAAGTGTTCTTTTGCACATCAAAGAGATGGTCCTCTCCTCCTTCTTTGCTGGTTGGGCCCAAAAACAATCTGCTGTATTTTTGTCATTAGGAAGTTCTCCTCTTCACCCTCACAAATTTTAGTTCCTTGGTCCACGCTGCTTCAAAAACTGTCAGCTCGCTAGTCTTGGCAACGCAAGTCATCTGACACCTCAGAATACGCCTGTCACATTCCATAATAAACTAGAGAGGAGATGACTTGGACATCTGTGCCCCTGTCATAAGTTGCTGGTGGAGGGCGGAAAGGAATGGAGATATTGCTCTTATTTATGGTCTTCCTGTTTGCCAGTCTCATCATTTCCATCAAAACTACGTTTGTGAGTCTCTAATTTCTTCGGAAGAACAACTGGTCAGTCAATTTCTCCCCCTAGCTGGTGACTAATTTTTAATTTAGGTGGATAAAATGTGATGTTTATAGTTTCGCTCACTGGATGCCAGTCCTAACATCACCAGCTTCAACCCAACTTAGAAAATGGCTCCATCCTATATATTTGGTGGATAACAGAATAATAGAGTTGAAAGGGACCTTGGAGGTCTTCCAGTCCAACCCCCTGCTTAAGCAGGAGACTCTAGAGCACTTGAGACAAGTGGTTCTCCAATCTCTTCTTTAAAATCTCCACTGTTGGAGCACCCACAACTTCTGGAGGCAAGATGTTCCACTGGTTAATTGTTCTCATAGTCAGGAAATTCTAGATTGAATCTCCCTCTGAGGAGATCTCACACATAACTTCTTGTCCTGCCCGATGGTGCTTTGGAGAATAGGTTGACCCCCTCTTCTCTATGACTGTCCCTCACGTACTGGAACACTGCTGTCATATTACCCCTAGCAGCCAAAAAAGCCAAGGCAATCCTAGGCTGCAATAATACAGGGATAGAATCAAGATCACATGAAGTATTATTACCGCTTTATAAAGCCTTAGTGACACCACACTTGGAATACTGCATCCAGTTTTAGTCATCACGATATAAAAAAGCCGTTGAGACTCTGGAAAGACTGCAGAGAAGAGCAACAAAGATGATTAAAGGGCTGGAGGCTAAAACATACAAGGAATGGTTATAGGAATTGGGTATGTCTAGTCCAGGGGTAGGCAACCCTGGCTCTTTTATGACTCATGGACTTCAACTCCCAGAATTCCTGAGCCAGCATGAGGGAAACTTTGGCCCCTTCATGACTTGTGGACTTCAACTCCCAGAATTCCTGAGCCAGCATGAGGGAAACTTTGGCCGCTTCATGACTTGTGGACTTCAACTCCCAGAATTCCTGAGCCAGCGTGGCTCAGCTTGGAAACCTCTCCCTTTTCCCTCAGCATGGCTGGTTCAGGAATTCTGGGAGTTGAAGTCCACAAGTCATAAAAGAGCCAAGGTTGCCTACCCCTGGTCTAGTCTAATGAAAAAAAAAAAAAGACTGGGGTGACATCATAACACTGTTCCAATATTTGAGGGGCTCCTACAGAGACAAGGGGGTCAAACAATTTTCCAAAGCACCAAAAGGTAGCAACCTAGAACTAAGGAGACATTTCCTAACAGTGAGAACAATCAACCAAGGGATTGGCTTGCCTTCAGAAGTTGCCGGTGCTCCATCACTGGAGGCTTTCAAAAAGAGACCGGACAGCCATTTGTCTGAGATGATATACGGCAGGGGTGGTGAACCTATGGCACACATGCCAGAGGCAGCACTCAGAGCCCTCTCTGTGGGCACGTGCGCCGTCACCCCAGCCCCGCCTCCCCCATGGCACCCTCTTCACCAGCAGCCCCCCCCCAGAGGAGAGTCACCCCCGGGCGCACCCTGTGTGGAGCAGCGCAGCCAAGCACATGGCAGCCAGGCAGCAGGGACAAGACTCCGCCCTCGTGCCCCATCATGCGCAGATAATGCTGCGGGGCGTGGGTGGAGGACGTGGCCTCCATGGTGCTGCAGGGCCACCTGGGTGATCTGCGGCAGACCATGGAGGTGGTGGGTGGCCCTGCGGTGGGGCGGGGGCAGAGCGGGGTGGGCAGGGCGGGAACGGGCCAGGGGCAGGGCGTTTTTGGGGCACGGTCTCTAAAAGGTTCACCATCACTGATATAGGGCCTCTTGCTCAAGCAGGATTTTGGACTAGAAGACCTCCAAGGTCCCTTCCAACTCTGTTATTCTATGCTCTAGTCCTTTTCTTAGTCTTCATCCACTCCTAGTTCTTCTACTCCTGCAAAATCTGTGCCACCCGTGTTGCACCGAGCAGGACATCGAGCAACAAGTTGATGTTCCATCAGTGCCGAAGCAGGATTATCAATACAGGTAGATCCATTCAGGCCAGTTTCTGCAAGAATGTCTCTCCCCGGCCCATCCCAGAAGATAAAACTCTCCCTGGGCTTTGATCTGTGGTGTTCCTTTGGCTGCTTAGCACTCTCTGTCTTATTGAGACAATGTGAGAAGAATTGCAATCCCCTACGAGAGCTGAGCCAAGCAGGTGGCTAAAGAGGTTTTGTACTTATTCATCAACATCACTAGAGACAGTTTCTTCAGAGGGTGGCACTGGACTCAAAGCGAGGACTATCCATCACCATGTGGAGAGAAACAAAATCTCTCTTCACCTTCTGCTGCCCGCTTGCCTTCCCTTCCTTTCTCTCTCCATCTCCCTGCTTAATGTTTAAATGGGTAGAAATTTATCTTTCTCCCCGGAAAAAAACCACACACGGTGGCCGAGATGCTCAGCTTTTAAACAAGACTGCTTGCTTCGGAACAGCATTTATCATTGTGTTGTTTGCACAAGATGTTCAACTGGATCAAGTAAAGGCCCAGCTTTGACTTGCACGACAGGTGAAGCTGGGTTGGTTTTAAACTTTGGTTAACGTTTCTTTTGGTGTCTTGTGCAAAAGCAAGTTTGATTAGTTTTTGACTCCATGTAACAGGAAACCTAGTATATAGCTTAATTTGTCTCTGTGACCAGTGTGTTGTGTGAATATAACCTTTGTTTGGTGCTCTCTGAGCTTGGTGACTTTCTTGCAGATGTTCATTACCCAACTATGTAACATCATCAATGCTGGAAGGGAATGGGGTTTGCTCTCTGTTTATGTACTAGTGCAGGGGTAGGCAACCTTGGCTCTTTTATGACTTGTGGACTTCAACTCCCAGAATTCCTGAGCCAGCCACGCTGAGGGGAAAGGGAGAGGTTTCCAAGCTGAGCCATGCTGGCTCAGGAATTCTGGGAGTTGAAGTCCACGAGTCTTTTATAAGAGCCAAGGTTGCCTACCCCTGTACTAGTGACTTGCTCTGTCAATGTTTGTGGGAGAGTTGTTGCTAGTTCTTTTTTAGGCTATTGTTGTTCTTGTTTGTCTGAGTTGGTAGCTTTTTTTATTGGTTTACTGCTTGGTGTTAATCTCTGGGTGTTGATTTCTGCTGTGGTTCCTTTCCTTTTTTTATTGTCTCTTTTGAATGCTATATAGAAATTGTTTATCTCTATGTGTCTGTTGATGGCCGATTTGTCTGAACGCTTCTAATAGGCTTTTTGAGCTTAGCCTACCATCGCCCAGTTGAAACTATATAGTGAAGTCTATCCATGTATTATGCAATTAAGGAGTTTTCATCATGTCTCCTGGCTGCTTATTGGTGTTCATGGATGTGTTCTGCTACTCTTCTGCCTCTTTGTCCTACCTAGTGGCTGTTGTGGTCGTTTCACTGTATATTGTAAATGGTTCCTATTTTTCTTATTGGGCTACTTGGTTTTTTTTTAGTTTACTTCAGTTGTTCTGGAGATTCTTTAGTTGGTTTCTGTGCTACAGTGATGCCGTGTGGCTGTAAAAAGGTCTGTTCGTTGTTTCTGAAATGTGTTTGATACATGGCAGTGTTATCCTTTTCACCAGCAAATGTAAGAAAAACCAAATGTACAGGTATAGTATAGGGGGTACCTTGCTCAATAGTAGTAACTGTGAGAGGGATCTCGGAGTCCTAGTGGACAATCACTTAAATATGAGCCAGCCGTGTGCTGCAGCTGCAAAAAAAGCCAACACAGTGCTGGGTTGCATTAACAGAGGGATAGAATCAAGATCACGTGAAGTGCTAATACCACTTTACAATGCCTTGGTAAGGCCACATTTGGAATGCTGCATCCAGTTTTGGTCACCACGATGTAAAAAAGATGTTGAGACTCTAGAAAGAGTGCAGAGAAGAGCAACAAAGATGATTAGGGGACTGGAGGCTAAAACATATAAAGAACGGTGGCTGGAATTGGGTATGTCTAGTTTAATGAAGAGAAGGACGAGGGGGGACATGATAGCAGAGTTCCAATATCTCAGGGGCTGCCACAAAGAAGAGGGAGTCAAGCTATTCTCCAAAGCGCCTGAAGGCAGGACAAGAAGCAACGGATGGAAACTAATCAAGGAGAGAAACAACCTAGAACTAAGGAGAAACTTCCTGACAGTTAGAACAATTAACCAGTGGAACTACCTGCCTCCTTTGTGTCTTATTTTTCTCTCCATTCCTCCAACATCCATTCTCCCCCACCGTGCCCGAATAGGACTTGCCCCGAATAGGAAACATGACCTAAAAAAACCCCACTAAGTTTCCTTCCTTCTGGTTCATCATTCTCAACAGATTTTGACCAGTGATACTTCTGGCTTCTTCAGATGCACTTTTCAATAATTCAGCGTAACAGCTCAGGATCTGGCATGGCAGAGCGGACTGCAGTTTGAGAACATTTGCTGATGGTCATTAAAAAGACAGCTGCCCTTTCGGGGACGATCAACGGCTTCTCCTTCATTCTCTTTGGCTGGGCTGATTCGAGCCCACGTGCCTCGAAGAGAGAGGGACCACAGTTTTCACACACTTCGGGAGTATTTTTAGCAGAACGTGTGAAACCAGCTGCTACAATCTCTGTCTGTTCCCCCCCCCACCCCACCCCCCCAAGCGGCTTCGGTTAGGAAGGTGGGAGGACAGCAGTCTTGAAGACGAGGAGAGAAATGGGAAAGACAGGCTAGCAACTCATGTGGAAATGTCTTTGAATTCAGGGTTTGCATCAGCTCTGTTTATAGGGTCTCACTTACTTTGGCCACCTAATGAGAAGGAAGGACTCACTGGAGAAGAGCCTAATGTTGGGAAAGATTGAGGGCAATAGAAGAAGGGGACGACAGGTGGCTGGATGGAGTCACTGAAGCAGTAGGCGTGAGCTTCAATGGACTCCAGAAGATGGTAGAGGACAGGAAGGCCTGGAGGAATGTTGTCCATGGGGTCGCGATGGGTCGGAAACGACTTCGCAACTAACAACAACAACAACTAGATGTTGCATGGATGTGTTCATACCATATGCATCACCAGGTCAATTAAAGCCCTACATAGGCAAACATACCAAGATGGTTCATTTTAATGATCCAGAAAGGTCTAAGATCTCCTGCTTTGGCAGGGGGTTAGCCTCAAAGACCTCCAAGGTCCCTTCCAACTCTGTTATTCTGTAATATTGGCTGGGTATTTTGAATGGGTATGGTTTAGTATGCAAATGTCCCAAAGGTGCTTTTTCAGGAGGCAACTGGACTTCCTTGTTTTTCTTTGAAGATGTTTCACTTCTCTTCCAAGAAGCTTCTTCATCTCTGACTGGATGGTGGGGAAGGGAAGGATTTATACTCCTTGCAGACCGCTGGTCATTTGCATTCTTTTAGAGAGTCGTTGAGGCCAGTTGGAGGTTTATCTGTGTCCTCAGGGTCACCTGAGTGGTGCAAATGGGTGTGGAGCCTTCTTGGCTGCAGGATGTTTTTCTGCCCTGTGTCCTTTCACTTCCATTTGTGACCCTGAGGACACAGGTAAACCTCCAGGTGGCCTCAACGACTCTCTAAAAGAAGGCAAATGACCAGCTGTCTGCAAGGAGTATAAATCCTTCCCTTCCCCACCATCCAGTCAGAGATGAAGAAGCTTCTTGGATGAGAAGTGAAACATCTTCAAAGGAAAACAAGGAAGTTTTCAGTTGCCTCCTGAAAAAAGCACCTTTTGGGACAACCGTGACCTGGATGACTGAGAATCTCCGTAGACAGCTAGTATGCAAAAAGTTCTCAGAACATTGGGTTGCTTAGTGTTCAGTGTATTGTGTGAATGAAAATGTAGGAGGCCCCTGGTATAAAGGGGATTGATTCCTCAAGAGAACTTTGGCGTGAGATACGGGATCCTCATTTTAAAAAGTCTAATTCAAGTTTTCAATAAAACTCTACATCAGAGTCTGAGTCAGATGTTAGGTTTTCGATTCATAACTCCATGTCTTTAGGTGTGTGTTTTTTTTCTAATCTATTCTAGATCATCTTTGCTCCTGAGTGACACAGTCCTAGATAGCTACTGAGACTTGACTTTATGACAAAATGTCTATGGAGAATGAGCCAGGTCATGGTTGACTGAGAAAAAAAAATCAAAAAAAGTCCAGTCCTTCTTCTTCTTCTCTTCTTCTTCTTCCCCTCCACCACCTGCTCCTCCTGCTCCTTCTTCCTTTTTCTTCTTCTCCTTGTTCTGCTCCTCCTGCTCTTTCTCCTCTTCTTCCTCCTCTTCCTTCTCCTCCTCTTCTTTCCATCCTTCTCCTCCTCCTCCTTCTTCTCCTCCTTCTCCTTCTCCTTCTACTGCTGCTTCTTTGCCTCCTCGTCCTGCTCCTTATTCTCCCCCTCTCCCTTCCATCTTCTCCTTTTTCTTCTTCTCTTTCTCCTCCTGGTCCTCCACCTATTCCTCCTCCCTCCCCTCCTCCTCCTCCTCCTCCTCCTCCTCCCCTCCTCCTCCTCCTCCTCCTCCTCACTTCTATCCAACTAGGCATAATCAGATTGAGGGGGCAAGCAGGGCTGACATAATGATACATCTACTCCCCAAAGATAGATGCTGTATGCTACTTTCTCCATGGACCTGTCTTTCATCCCTTTCCTTAGCCTTGCTCTACTTTTCAGCTACATTGAACTCACAGCTGTGAATACCCAGTGGTCATTTCCCTTGTTAAATGGGGTCAACGGCAACGGTGTAAAAAGCGGATTGTTTTGTTGTCCAAACTAATTATATCGTAAAGCATGAGAAATCCCTCTGGGTTCCTTCTTAGCCTTAAAAAAAAAAAAGGGGGGGGCAGAGTGTTCTTGTTTCCTTGTTATTTTGCTTGTCATAACTGAGGTTGCTTTGGGTCCTTCTGGGTGACCCAAAATTCTTATCACTGACCACAATGCAACAGAGGAACGTGATATAGAACAGTGGTGGCGAACCTATGGCACGGGTGCCAGAGGCGGCACTCAGAGCCCTCTCTGTGGGCACGCGCGCCATTGCCCCAGCCCCGCCTCCCCCCTGCGGCCCCCTCCTCACCAGCAGCCGCCCTGGAGGAGAGTCGCCCCCGAGCGCGGCCCGCACGGAGCAGCATAGCCAACAACATGGCAGCCAGGCAGCAGGGACAAGACTCCACCCTCACACCCCGTCACGCGCAGTTGATGCTGTAGGGCATGGGCGGAGGGCGTGGCCACCATGGCGCTGCTGGGTCGCCTGGGCGATCTGCGGCAGGCCGTGGAGGTGGTGAGTGGCCCTGCAGGTGGGCAGGATGGGGACGGAGTGGGGGCAGGCTGGGGGTGGGCCAGGGCACAGCGGGGGCAGTTTTTGGGCACTCTCTAAAAAGTTCGCCATCACTGATATAGAAGATCTGTTATCTAGTTATCATGTCAACTCCAGGCAGTCCTTGACTTATGAGCCCAAACTTTCTGTTGTTAAGTGAGACATTTGTTGAGTTTTGCCCCATTTTACGACTTTTCTTGCCACAGTTGATAAGTGAATCACTGCAGTTGATAAGTTAGCCACCCAGTTGTTAAACAAATCTGGCTTCCTCCATTGACTTTGTTTGTCAGGCGGTCACCAAAGGGGATCACGTGACCTCTGGACACTGCGACCGTCATAAATATGAACCAATGGCCAATCATCTGAATTTTGATCATGTGACCTTTGGGGATGCTGCAACGGTCATGTGAAAACGGTCCTAAGTCCCTTTTTTCAGTGCCGTTGTAGCTTTGAACGGTCACTAAATGAAAAGATGTTGAGACTCTGGAAAGAGTACAGAGAAGAGCAACAAAGGTGATTAGGGGACTGGAGGCTAAAGCATATCAGGAACGGTTGCTGGAATTGGGTATGTCTACTTTAATGAAGAGAAGGACGAGGGGGGACATGATAGCAGTGTTCCAATCTCTCAGGGGTTGCCACAAAGAAGAGGGAGTCAAGCTATTCTCCAAAGCACCTGAAGGCAGGAGAAGAAGCAACGGATGGAAACTCATCAAGGAGAGAAGCAACCTGGAACTGAGGAGAAACTTCCTGACAGTCAGAACAATTAACCAGTGGAACAACCTGCCTCCAGAAGCGGTGAATGCTCCAACACTGGAAGTTTTTAAGAAGAGACTGGACAGCCATTGGTCCGAAATGGTATAGGGTTTCCTGCCTGAGCAGGGGGTTGGACTAGATGACCTCCAAGGTCCCTTCCAACTTTTATTATTATTATTATTATTATTATTATTATTATTATTATTATTATTATTATTATTATTATTATTATTATTATTATTATTATTATTATTATTATTATTATTATTATTATTATTATTACTAAATGTTGTAAATCAAGGACTAGGGGTATTAGAGGGGAGGGTGGCAGGTTTTAAGACTAGAATCCGAGGGAGGCGTTTAAAAACAAAAGTGTGAGTTTTTGTTTGTGTGGACCTTTTAACCGAGTCTGCTGTCAACATCCCTCATGAACCAGGAGCCTCGGCAGATGGACCTTGGGGAGTGATTTATACAATTGGCTGATGCAGTAAATGCAATTTGTTTTAATTAAAGCAATGGACTATTGCATAATTCACGGGGCGCCTGCTCAAATGACCAGGCGAGGCAATTTTGGACTCTTACAAGCCGTTCTCATAAATTCCATTAACTGTAATGCAGCAAATGTGGTGGGAAGCAGGAAGCAGAGAGGCAGAGAGCAGCAAACGCCACCCGGAAAGATAAATGGCATGATGTTTATGTCACAGAAAAAGTTTTGATCTCTCCTTGGTGCGATCGCCTTCTGTAGGATGACAGAAGGATTGTTAAATCGGTAGCAATCTGTAGCAAAAAAAACCTGGCCCGAAATGAGAAAGGCAGGAAGAAGAAAAAAATACCCACAGCCAGATGGTCACCAAATTCCTCCTGTAATAATCTTCTCGAAAATAAACGTGAGGTTGCAGAAGATACGTGCAAGTCGCAGGCAGGACAAGAAGCGTCTTTTTTTTTTCTTTGTGGTGACCCACAACTTCTGAAGGCAAGTTGTTTCACTGATTAATTGTTCTCATTGTCAGGAAGTTTCTCCTTAGTTCTAGATTGCTTCTCTCCTTGATGAGTTTTCATCCGTTGCTTCTTGTCCTGTCTTCTGGTGCTTTGGAGAATAGCTTGACTCCTTCTTCTCTGGGGCAACCCCTGAGATATTGGAAGACTGCTATCATGTCACCTCTCGTCCTTCTCTTCATTAAACTAGACATACCCAATTCCAGCAGCCGTTCCTTATATGTTGTAGCCTCCAGTCCCCTAATCATCTTTGTTGCTCTTCTCTGCACTCTTTCTAGAGTCTCAACTTCCTTTTTTATATCGTGGTGACCGAAACTCAATGCAGTATTCCAAGTGTGGTCTTATACTAAGGCTTTGTAAAGCGGTACCAATGCTTCGTGTGATCCCAGTGAACCCCACTGAAGACATGTGGGAACAGCACATGTCTTCTGAGGGCTTTCGTAAACTGATGCAACCCGTCCACATCTAAGCACCGCAATGGCGCTACTACATTTAATTGTATTTATTGCCAAGGAAAGAGGCCCACCTCGACATGAAGTGATGAGTTTTCCTTCGCCGGAGGTTGATGGTCACTTTAAAGCTCTTCCATCTTTGCTTCTTAGCAAATTATTTCTTTGATTGATAAAAAGGGATTGATTACCTGCCATCGAGTATTATTGACTTACCAAAGAGTGGCAGTTCCCCAAATTGCAGCAAACTCCACACAACAGGCAGGCTGCCTTGTCTCTGCAGCAAAACAGCAGCTGGGAATGGACAACAGTGTGCACTTTAAGCTCTCTGTCTCTCTCTGTCTCTCTCTGTCTCTCTCTCTCTGTCTCTGCCTCTCTCTCTCTCTCTCTCTCTCTCTCTCTCTCTCTCTCTCTCTCTCTCTCTCTCTCTCTCTCTCTCTCTCTCTCTCTCTCTCTCTCTCTCTCTCTCTCTCTCTCTCTCTCTCTCTTTGTTTATGTATATGCAGGGCTTTTTTTGTCATAGAACGCCCAGAACAGAGTTCCGGCACCTTTTTTTGATGGAACCTTGTAGGGTAGGCAAGGCGGGTTGTATGACATGTGTGAATTCCGGCACCTTTTCTTTTTACAAAAAAAGCACTGTGTATATGTATGTATATAGAGAGAGAAAGACAGAGAGAGACAGAGAGAGACAGAGAGACAGAGAGAGACAGAGAGACAGAGACAGAGAGAGACAGAGAAACAGAGAGAGACAGAGACAGACAGAGAGAGAGACAGAGAGAGACAGAGACAGACAGAGAGAGAGACAGAGAGAGACAGACAGAGAGAGACAGAGAAACAGAGAGAGACAGAGAGAGAGACAGAGACAGAGACAGAGAGAGAGAGAGACAGAGAAACAGAGAGAGACAGAGACAGACAGAGAGACAGACAGAGAGACAGAGAGACAGAGTGGGAGAGAGAGTTTAAAGTGCACACTGTTGTCCATATAAATATATATATATATATATATATGAATGACTCACTGGAAAGTTGTGCCCTTGTGTTGTAAATTTACCTTCGAACACATATGATCAGTGATTTCAGATTCTTGTTTCTTAGCTTAGCTCTTTTCAGTCTAGACCAGGCATGTCAAACTGCCGGCCCGCAGGCCAGATGCGTCACACCGAAACCGCGCCCACCCCATGGGGAAAAAGTCGCAATACATCGCGCAATGTCACGTGATGTCACGAGTTTGACATGCCTGGTCTAGAAGACTATAAAGAAGTAGAATCAATGAGTGGAATGATTGGATGGAGGTATCGATGGAGGTATCATTTCCTGGTAGAATTTGGTTGTTGGTCTAATATTAACCTTGATGTTAATCTCTGCTTATCTGGGTGTTGCTTGCTGATGAGGAGGCATTTTGGTCTTTTTTGTTTCATTTTTAGCTTTTTGACTGTCTCTTTTGAATGGTGTGTAGATGTTGTTTATCTCTATGTGCCTGTTGATGGCCAATTTGTCTGAGTAAGGACCAGCAACAATTAACAGTAAAGAATAAACCATACCCCAATCAAGGAACTACCAACTCAGACAAACAGTCAAAAACAGCTTAATCAAGGAAGCACCAAAACACTCCCACCAACATTGACAGGACTAGTCAATTGTATATAAACAGATAGCAAACCTCCCTTCTTTCTAGCACTGATGATGTTATCTGGTTAGGTAATGAAATGTCTACAAGAAAACAACAAAGCTCAGAGCATACCAAGGACCCCACAGTTCTCCTCCTCCTCTTCTTCCACTCCACAAATCCCATTCCCTTCTAGCACTGATGATATTACCTTGTTGGGTAAAGAAATG
This sequence comes from Azemiops feae, assembly GCA_023970755.1. Taxonomy (NCBI): domain Eukaryota; kingdom Metazoa; phylum Chordata; class Lepidosauria; order Squamata; family Viperidae; genus Azemiops; species Azemiops feae. Next base: position 152,187 of record JALGBA010004131.1, on the reverse strand, counting down.
TCTGCAAGAAAACAACAAAGGAATCCTCCTTTCAACCCTGAGCTATGCTCGAGCAAGAGGTTGGACTAGATGATCTCCAAGGTCCCATCCATGCCTATGATTCTATGTTTGTTCAACACAATGCCCATATTTCCACAAAGCCGGAGGTCAACAGAGCTGTGGTTATCCCTTCTCTCTATGGATGTGAGTCCTGGATTCTGTACCACAGACACATCAAACAACAATTCTCCAAAGCGCCTGAAGGCAGAACAAGAAGCCATGGATGGAAACTAACCAAGGAGAGAAGCAACCTAGAACTAAGGAGAAGTTTTCTGACAGAATAAGTAATCAGTGGAACAACTTGCCTCCAGAAGTTGGGAATGTTCCAACACTGGAAGTTTTTAAGAAGAGATTGGACAGCCATTTATTTGAAGTGGTAGCGGGTCTCCTGCTTGAGCAGAAGATTGGACTAGAAGACTTCCAAGGTCCTTTCCAACTCTTATTCTGTTGTTCTATGTTTAAGATGCATAGCTGTCTTAAACAGACCTATAGATAGAACTGCTGGGTTTCCAACATCTTATCTGACCAGTTTCTTGTTCTACAGAAAATAGATTGTTGTATCTTTTCACAAAATGGAACAGAAGACCTCCAAGGTCCCTTCCAACTCTATTATTCTCTTATTCTATATTTATGGTCCATAACTGTCTGAAACAGACCTACAGATAGAACTGCTGGGTTTCCAAACATCTCATCTGACCTGTTTTCTGTTCTACAGAAAATAAATTCTTGTATCTTATCACAAGATGGACTGGAAGACCTTCAAGGTTCCTTTCAACCCTATTAGTTTGTGTTCACTGTTCTAAACCAGGGCTTTTCAACCTTTTCACCCATTGTACCACTTTTAGGATATGGCAATATCCGAGTACCACCTGTCACCTAACAAGGTATCAAAAACTTGATGACCCCCCCCCCCAAAAAAATGGAAAAAAGTGATGAAGTACAGGTAGTCCTCGACTTACAACAGTTCGCTTAGTGACTGTTCGAAGTTACAATGGCACTGAAAAAAGGGCCCCCCAAGCCACAGCCGAGCAAGACACCTGCCTGCCCGCCCGGCCGCGCTCTTCCTCCTGTCCGAGGTTTTCATCGTTATGAGCATTTCTGTTGAGGATTGGTGGTGGGGGTGTGGGAGGGGGGTGTTTGGTTTTTACTCCCCCCGTCTGCTGGGTGGTTGCAGCAGGGTTTGGTCACTTCACATGACCCTGGGACACTGTGACTGTCATAAATATGAATCAGTTGCCAAGCATCTGAATGTAAATCACAAGACCCTGGAGATGCTGCAACATTCCAGCTGATCGGCGCTTCTTCTGGGCTCAGCAGAAGCGCCAGCATCAGCGCCGCTTTCCAGCTGGAGCCTGGTGCTGATCCTGGCGCTTCCGCTGAGCCCCGACAGCCCTGCAGCTCCAGCCGTCTCTCGCTCAGGCTTGTGCGGTGCTGCCACTGGTTCAGCTCATTCCCCTCCCCCGCTACCACTTTTCTAGGATGGTCGCGTACCATCTGCCAGGTGCCAATGTACCACAGGTGGTACCCGTACCACTGGTTGAAAAGCCCTGCTCTAAACCACCGTCTTTTTTAGTCAGGGACAGCAATACAATTCTTCCTTTCCATCATAGCTTGCTTGGAAATAGAGAAGCCTCTCCCAGGTGGAGGCAAGGCCCTTCTTGACCACATCACGTCCTTGTCCTTCCTCTGAGAAGTTCATCCTGGAGTCTTTCTGGGAGACAGCAGCAGCTGGATGGGAAATAGTGAAACTCTATGGCTGCAATAAAATGCATTAGCCATCTGAACACTCATTTCAATCAAATAATGCAGCCCATTCATATTTAAACAGGAAATATTGTTTAATGTTTATAGTAATGACCGAATCAAATTTTAAAAATTAAACATGGAATGAAAGATTAAAGAGAGGCTTCAGGAGTTTGACGTACGGGGTGGGAGAGCGTGAATTAAAAGGCTACCTCGATGCTCTCTGATTCAAGAGAGATTGATAAGGCTAAGCTAGAGAGAAAGAGAGAGATTTGATACAAGGGTAGTCCTCGACGTACGGCCACAATTGAGCCCAAAATTTCTGTTGCTAAGCAAGACAGTTGGGCAGTGACACTCGCCCTATTTTATGACCTTTCTGGCCATGGTTAGGTGAATCACTGCAGTTGTTAAGTTAGCAACACAATTTGTTGAATGAATCTGGTTTCCCCGTTGACCTTCCTTATCAGAAGGTCATAAAAGAGGTGTGCAATGGTCATAAATATGAACCAGTTGCCAAGTGTCTGGATTTTGATCACGTGACCATGGAGATGCTGCAACAGTCATATGTGGGGGAAATGGTCATAAATCACTTTGAACGGTCACTAAATGAATGGTTGTAACTCAAGGACTACCTGAAATTTTTCTCTTCTTTGAACCTTGAATGGGGCAGATTCCTTCAAGGTTCAAAGACCATTGCCTTTTGGGATCTGCAGAGGTGAAGACAGTGTTCGTCCGTTTCACTCTTTATTTTATACCCTGTTTTCTTTGAAGTATCGTCCTGTAAAGCAAATTTGTTTGCCTATGCAATATTGGGACATGGTGATCACTTATTACAGTGTTGAAGATTTGAGGCAGTGCAATCTGGAAAGTGGCTTTATTGCTAGAGTAATTGTCAGGCCCAAAATTGTCAACCCCAGCAAACATGAGCGTCTTATTGTCATGGATCTGCCCACTGGACCCCTCTCCGGAGATGAGTTCAGAGGAGGAGGGTGAGTCTGAGTCATCAGAGGAAAGAGCAGAGCTAAGTGTTGGTCAGGATCAGGGCTCAAAGAGTGCTAGCCTGAGGGAACAGATGGGCCACAGGCTGAGGCTGAGGGAGATGAGCCACAGCTTCAGGAAATTGGCCAGGAGGCTCCAGGTGAGGAGCAGGAGCAGCTGCTGTCCATTAGCGGTGAGGAGGAGGTGGAGTCCACACCTCCTCCTGATCCAAGGACATGTAGAGCAGAGAGGAGGCAGGCACAATGCCAGTCAGCAAGATTATTCATGAGGAGGCAACCTCGCCTCTCATGAAGGGCTGCACCGGCGTTGCATATTTAATCCTGCCCTGAAGACCTGAGCATTGTGGGAGCAATGTGCCAAGTTCTGTGCCTTGTGTGCTTGTGCTGTGTATCCTGCCATTTATTGACTCACGGACTGCTTCTTCTGGACATCGTACATTGTAGACTCAGTTACTCTGTGACGTTTGCCATGCTGAGCTTGAAATCTGGACCTGCGCAAAGGGGGGGGGTGCTTTCTGAGGACCTGTTGGGGAGGTGAATAAACACCTGTAGACTCTTGCTGTACATGTGTAGGAGGGGAACGGGACAACACACAAACGGGCCCAAAGAATCGGAACTACACTAAGGCAATTTACTGCTCATGGATATAATCAAGAATCTAGTCAACTGATGGTGAGCACTAAGTTGGTGCTAAATAAGAATTGATGGAATTCAAGAGGAGTTGCATTTAGACCATTTGTGGGAATGTAATGATTCCAGGCTGATTCCTCTCTTGACTCTGTCCTCAGGCCCTGCCTGTCCTTCTCCTATGCTTATGATTCCACTGTTCACCTCTTTGTGTCTTCATTCTATCATTCTGCAGAGTAGGGATTCTACTATTTGGATAGTGGAAACATAAAATAACCATGTGTGACTTTTTTTGGCAGCTCTCACTCTTAAAAAAATGACACACAGAGATGCTCACAGACACACAGACACACATACGGTAGGTGTGATAGATTCTGAGCTCTTTCCCAAATGAGGAGAGAAAAAGAGAGAGGGGAAAAGAGAAAGAGGAAGAGAGAGAGAAAGAAAGAGTGAGAGGAGAGAAAGAGAAAGGAAAGAGAGAGAGAGAGAGAGAGAAGAAAAAGAAAGAGAGAAAGAAAGAAAGAAAGAAAGAAAGAAAGAAAGAAAGAAAGAAAGAAAGAAAGAAAGAAAAGAAAGAAAGAAAGAAAGAAAGAAAGAAAGAGAAAGAAAGAAAGAAAGAAAGAAAGAAAGAAAGAAAGAAAGAAAGAAAGAAAGAAAGAAAGAAAGAAAGAAAGAAAGAAAGAAAGAAAGAAAGAAAGAAAGAAAGAAAGAAAAAGAGAGAGGAGAGAAAGAGAAAAACAAAGAGAGAGAGAGGGAGAGAGAGAGAAGGTAGATTCTGTAAATAGATTCTGACTCTTTCCCAAATGAGAAGGACATTCTCTTGGGTGGATTTTTTTGGCCAAAGACAAAGCTGGTGTTTAAAACATGGAAGAATTTAGCCAGGTGAATACATCCCAAAGTGGCTGGACTTATCTCATCACCCGTCTTCTACCACATGCTTCCAACTGGATTGGTCTTCATTTAAGAGGCTGACATGATTTTCATTTAGTTGGCTTGACATACAGATGTTCGATTGGTAAAACAGCAACTTATCTCTGTAATTGTCTCCCCACTTAAGCAGCTTTGGAAATAAGTCTTGGTTAGGCAGCTCCCCAATCAAACTTCAGTGCTCACTGTTCCTTCCTCCCATCTTCCCCCTCTCTCTTTTGTTCCCTCTGTCTCTTTCTCTCTCTCTTGTTCTCTGACTTTCTCTCTCTCTCCTTCCTTCCTTCCTTCCTTCCTTCCTTCCTTCCTTCCCTTTTCTTTCTTTCTTTCTCTTTCTTTCTCTTTTTCTTTCTTTCTTTCTTTTTCTTTCTTTCTTTCTTTTCTTTCTCCTCTTTTTCTTTCTCGTCTCTGTTTCTCACCTCTTTCTCTCTCTCCCCCCAACTCCTCTTTCTCTCTCCCCCCTCACTCCTCTCCCTCTCTCTCATCTTGCTCTTTCTCTCTCTCTTTCTCTCTTTCTCTCTTTCTCTTCCTCTCTCTTTTCTCTTTCTTCCCCTTTCTCTCTCTCTCTCTCACCCTCTCTCTCTCTCTTACCCTCCCCCCCTCTCTTTCTCTCTCTTTCTTCCTCCCTCCCTAATTATCAGACACAGAAGAACTGGGTTAATGTATGTGTGCAGTTATAGGGTAAGGCATCTAATCTACTCCTAACAGTGGAAAACTATTCCTGTTCTTACTATTTGAGACGTTCAATTCATGATGGGTGCAAAAGGATTGTACCTTAATGCCTAGGTAGGACAAGTTGTGTTTTTTTTAATTAGTAACTTAGGATCCTTGCGAGAGCCACTGCTTTCCTGCTTCAAATTCTTCATCCATCACGTAACCCTAATTGTGAAGCTACACGGGCTTGTTGTCCTCGTTCTTTTAAAGCTGTGTTGTACAGGTTGTCCTCAACTTATGACCACAATTGAGCCCAACATTTCTGTTGCTAAGTGAGACATTTGTTAAGTGACATCTTACGATGTTTCTTGCCACAGTTATTAAGCCAGGGGTTTTCAAACTTGTGGGTTTGAAAGGAAGGGAGGGAGGGAGGGAGGGAGGGAAGAAGGGAGAGAGGAAGAAAGGAGAGAAAGAGAAAGGGAGAGAGGGAGGGAGGGTGAAAGGGAAACATCTGAAACAGAATATAACTAGAAGTTCAAATAAAAAAGAAAAAAAATATATGATTAGGCTTTCATTTCCTCTTCCTTCGCCTCCTCCTTCCAAGGGGAAAATTAGATGTTAAAATCCAGATCGGGAACTTGTACTTTAAAGAGAAGGTTTCTTTGGGAAATCATTTTAATCAGAACAAAGCACAGAGGAAACATTACACATCAGACCCCCACGTATTAAGGAAAATGTATAAAAAAGGATGTATTTTTAAGGCCTTAAAAAAAAAAGACACAACCTCAAGTTTGCGGACTGAACCATGAGTCCCAAAACATACAACAAAATGGCCCCGACTAATCCTGAGCGCCTTCACATCATGACCGACACGGACATAAAAGCAAGTTTTCTTCATGGATAAAGAGTAAAAAAAAAAACAGATAGGGGGAAAAGAAAAGACTTTAAAAGAAAAATAATCTTGCACAATGAGAAGCTGTCAGCTAGAAGCAATATTGTAGTTGGGAAGACAGACAAGTGACTGACAGGGGTTAAAAGGTCCCACTTTCTTCTCCACAGCAAACTCCTTCACAGCCAGAAGTCTGTCCTTCACACCGTATTGCCAGCGCCTTTGTTCCCCAAAACGTTTTGATGGAAAAGCTCTACGTTCCCCTTTGGCTTCTTTCGGTAAAGTTTTGAAAAATATTTAGCCCATCTACAAGGAGTTTCTAATGGCGGCCGGCTCCTCGAGGTGTGTAGATGAGGTTGTGGAAGCTTTGAGGTAGTTAAAGTAGAGCTTGAAAGTAGAGCTTGGTTGTTTTCTTGCAAATGTTACAATACCCAACGAGGTAACATCCAGTGGTGGGATTCAGCCGGTTCGCACCACTTCGGCACAACCGATAGCTAATTTTTTTTCGTTGCCCAGGCCTAGAATGGACTTCCAGAAGTGGCATCCAGACAGAGAACCGGTTGTTCACAAAGTTGAATCCCACCACTGGTAACGTCAGTGCTAGAAGTGAGTGGAATATTGATATTGTTGATCTGGTACTACTCCTGGTGTTAATCTCGGCTCATTTGGATGTTGTTTGTTGGCAAGGAGGTGCTTTGGGCTTTTTGTTCCCTTTTTGGCTTTTTTTTATTGTTTCTTTTGAATGGCATATTGTTGGAATTCATTGTTGGACTGTATTTTTATGCAACAACTACAGTAGCATTCAGCCAGTAGATGGCAGTGTTTACAAGTTTGGCTCTATGGTATCTACTCTATGCTCTTTTGTTCTAAGTAGAGTTTCCTGTTTCCTGTTAAACCAATTGAGCAGTAAAGCACGTGGTGACTGTACTCTTTGTTTGCTATATATATATAAACAGAATTTCTAATACATATAGAAGTTGTTTAACTCTTGGGAATGTTGGCAGCTGATTTGTCTAAATGCCAGACTTCCAGGAATTCTCTAGCATTTTTGGACTTGGCTTGGTCTAGGATGCTCAGAGTTTCCCAGTTGAAACTATGGTTAAGTCTGTCCTTGTGTTGTGAAATTAAGGAATGTTTATCATGTCTTCTAACTGATGTGAACACTATCAGTGTTCAAGGGTGTGCTCTGCCAGCCTAAGACTAACCGATTCAATGAACTATCAAGACCAGCACTCCCTCCAACACTGGCAGGGCAAGCCACTAGTATGTAAAATGAAAGCAAACCCCATTCTCTTCTAGCACTGATGATGTTACCTAGTTGGGTAATGAAAGGTCTGCAAGAAAACAACCAAGTTCAGACAGCCTCAAGGACCCCACAGTCATTGTTGCCTTCCTCCTCCTCCTCCTCCTCTCTACAAACTACATTCACTTCTAGCACTGATGATGTTATCTAGTTGGGTAATGAAAGGCCTGCAAGAAAACAATCAAGCTCAGAGTGCCTCAAGGACCCCAGAGCTTACTTTCCATGGGAAAGTCACAAAAACATTCGCAGGACTTGGAAAAAGCAGGAGAACAAATGATGAATTCACAAAGCATACATTTCTCTTATAGTCAACAAAAGTCTTGCATATTTATTCAGGTCTTGTCATGCAATTAAATTATTCACATTTAGTTTGCTTAACAATAGGAAACAATGGGAAACTAAAGGTAAAGCTGGTATATGCAGCCTACATTTCTAAATGGTCCTGTAATGGTAAAAACCTTATTTGAATGTAAAAGAATGACAAGAGAATGGGTGTCCTTCTAAATTTGTTGTGTCGTTTTTTCTGTGTGTAATCATAAAAGTATAGCAATATCATTTCCATTGTCCTCCTGTTAGTTTCCAAACCATTAGTACATAATTCAGAAGAACACAAGCATTTGCAAAAATCAATCATTCTCTGGAAACAAAATTAATACACGGAATAAATTTGTCCCAAAGGAAGCTGTTGTAAACAAAGACCATGTCATCTGAATGCATGCTGATTGTGTGTGTCCAACTGTTAGCTGAACAAATTCTAATGGATTTAAGAAGCTGCTTCCTTGAAAGTCAATTTGTTATTTTATTTCTTTATTTTATTGATCACCTTTAGAAAATTCCCATCTCCCTCACAGAGCCAATATTATAGACACCAACTAGTGATAGTATTGTTTATACTGCACTGGTGAGACCACACTTGGAATACTGCATCCAGCGTTGGTCGCCACAATATTAAAAAAGACGTTGAGCCCTTAAAAAAGAGTGCAGAGAAGAGCAAAAAGAATGACTAGGGGACTGGAGGCTAAAATATAGAAAGAATAGTTGCAGGAATTGGATATGTCTTAATTTAATGAAAAGAGGTGACATGATAGCAGTGTTCCAATATCTAAGGGGCTGCCACAAAGGAGAGGGAGTCAGCCGATTCTCCAAAGCACCTGAAGGCAGGAGAAGAAGCAATGCATGGAAACTAATTAAGGAGAGAACCAACCTAGGATTAAGGAGAAATTTCCTAAGAGTGAGAACAATCAATCAGGATTGCCTCCAGAACCTGTGGGTGCTCCAAAACTGGAGGTTTTCAAGAAGAGACTAAACAGCCATTTGTCTGGAATGGTGGTGGTGGTGGTGGAGGAGGAGGAGGAGGAGGAGGAGGAGGAGGGGAAAGAGAAGGAGAGGGAGAAGGAGAAGGAGAAGGAGAAGGAGAAGGAGAAGAACTGTAAGATCCTTGGTGCTGTCTGAGCTTGGTGGTTTTCTTGCACATATTTCATAACTAGGTCAGGGGTCCCCAACCCCCGGTCCATGGACCAGTACCAGGCTGTGGCATGCCAGCAACCAGGCCGCACAAACAAGCAAAGCCCCATCCATGGGTGCAGGCAGCACACAAAACCAGGCCCCCTCCGGTCCGCAGAAAAACCTTTCTCCACGGAACCAGTCCCTTGTGCCCAAAAATCATCAGTGCTAGAAGGTTTGCAGAGAGGAGGAGGAGGAGGAGGATTATTCTGAGGTCCTTGGTGCTCCCTGAGCTTGGTTCTTTTCTTGCAGGTTCTTTTATGACCCAACCAGGTAACATTATCAGTGCTAGAAGGGAGAGGGGTTTGCAGAGAGGAGGAGGAGGAGGACTGTGGGGTCCTTGGTGCTCTCTGAGCTTAGTTGTTTTCTTGCAGACGTTTCATGACCCAACCAGGTCACATCACCAGCTTCTTCTACCTTCTTCTCACACCAGAGATTAGCTTTCTTTGACACTCAACCATCTGCCATAGTCCTTCTCCTTCAGCTGCAATCTGCAAAAAAACCCCCCCTCAAATATTAGTCCCACAACACCTACTTAAGTTTAGTAAGGTTGTGATTGACACCAACAACCCGGAGAGGAAGGGAGGGGAATTCAGCTGCTGGTGGAAATTCCCCCGTGTGGTCTTCTCCCCCAGCATCCCTTATGGAAACGCTTAGCCCTCGAAGAATAACTGCTCTGCTTGAAATAACATTTTCTTCCGAGGGCCAAGAACGCAACCCACTTCCCCGTTGTTAAAAAGCAATAAATTGGTCGCAGTCACATTAGCGGCGAGGTCCACCACCCTCGGCTCCCACGCAGACGCTCCATCACTGCTTGGCATTTCCAGACTGAAGGGTGGCGCTTTGTTCTCCGGCGTTTTGCAACCGCCGGCTGCATTTCAGGGGTTAATGATGCGGTTGCCGAGGGAATACAGGTGCGACTCAATTGCGCGGGCTGTCATGCCGCATCTGACCCGTTGAGTGTAATTAAACCAGATTCACTTGGCTACAGCCTGGCATGAGCGACACTTCCGCACTTTACAAACCACAACATTCAATTACAGGAACAGAAGCAGGAGATGCATAAACATTGCATTTCCGCGCATTTCGAGTTTAATTGTCTTGAATTATCCAATTCAGCCAATGATCAACAGGTTTGGGGAGGGGAAGGCTGAAGCACATCTCGGCTACCATTTAAAAGCTCTCTGTTTGGAATAGAATAGAATAGAATAGAATAGAATAGAATAGAATAGAATAGAATAGAATAGAATAGAATAGAATAGAATAGAATAGAATGGAATGGAATGGAATGGAATGGAATGGAATGGAATGGAATGGAATGGAATGGAATAGAGCTGGAAGGGACCTTGGAGGTCTTCTAGTCCAACCCCCTGCTCAGGCAGGAAACCCTATACCATTTCAGACAAATGGCTGTCCAGTCTCTTCTTAAAAACTTCCAGTGTTGGAGCATTCACAGCTTCTGGAGACAAGTTGTTCCACAGGTTAATTGTTCTAACTGTCAGGAAATTTCTCCTTAGTTCTAGGTTGGTTCTCTCCTTGATTATTTTCCACCCGTTGCTTCTTGTCCTGCCTTCAGGTGCTTTGAAGAATAGCTTGACTCCTTCTTCTTTGTGGCAGCCCCTGAGATATTGGAAGACTGCTATCATGTCCCCCCTCGTCCTTCTCTTCATTAAACTAGACATATCCAATTCCAGCAACCGTTCTTCATATGTTTTAGCCTCCAGTCCCCTGATCATTTTTGTTGCTCTTCTCTGGACTCTTTCTAGAGTTCCAACATCTTTTTTACATCGTGGTGACCAAAACTGGATGCAGTATTCCAAGGGTGGCCTTGGAATTGTGACAGCCCGCAGATCGCAGAAATTTGAAAACCCCAAAGAAGTGTTGAAAGAAAAATCTTCATCAGGGTCCAGTCCAAGCTGGGAATAAACAAAATGGAGACTGCTTTAGAAAGAAGTTTGGAGTTTATTGAAGAGCAGAACCAGACAGAAGCGTGGGTCTGGGAAAGCTGACTACATGTTGCTGGGAATGGTGGGTTTTTATACCTTCTGGGGCTCTTGAGGTTGTCTCCTGTTCCTGTTTAAGACTTTGTATTTCCTGTGTCATGTACTTTGACCTGAGTCTGTGTGTGGCCTTTTAGTATTGGTGGGTTAATCCTATTATGTCCCCAAAGGTCACGTCTTTTAGAGTTTGAGTGGGGTATGTAGATTTTAGGTGTCTTTGTCTTCCTAATCTCAGCTTCTAGCTTCCTGGCCCCAACCTTCCTGAATGGATTATTAAATTTGCATTTCTAAAAGCTGGCCTCTGCTTAGTTTCTGCTTGGGGCTATTAGGAAAACTGGGCTTGCTTTTCTGCCTTTAAGATCTTCCCCATTATTCCTTTGGATAAATATATTCTGCCTTTTTAATGTTTCCCAAAATATTTCTTTCCCTGGATTCTTCCCACAGAAGAATGGTTGCATTCCTGTCGAGGGTTAATTTTGCAGCCAGCTTATCGTGGGCATATTTTTTTTCTAATGCAAAGTTATTTTTCAGGTGTCACAGAATGCAACATTAGTACATAAAAGAAAAAAAATAGAGTGGAGTATAGCTAGAACTAAGGAGAAACTTCCTGATAGTTAGAGCAATTAACCAGTGGAACAACCTGCCTCCAGAAGCGGTGAATGCCCCAACACTGGAAGTTTTTAAGAAGAGACTGGACAGCCATTTGTCCGAAATGGTATAGGGTTTCCTGCCTGAGCAGGGGGTTGGACTAGATGACCTCCAAGGTCCCTTCCAGCTCTATTCTGATTGATTGATTGATTGATTGATTGATTGATTGATTGATTGATTGATTGATTGAAATAGTATAGCATTTCCTGCTTGAGCAGGGGTTGGACTAGAAGACCTCCAAGGTCCCTTCCAGCTCCATTTTGCTTGCTTGCTTGCTTGCTTGCTTGATTGATTGATTGAAATAGTATAAGGTTTCCTCCAAGGTCCCTTCCAACTTTATTATTATTGTTGTTGTTGTTGTTGTTGTTGTTGTTATTCCCCGACTTAGGACCCACAACTCAGCCCAAAATTTCTGCTGCTAAGCAAGTCGTTGAGTGAGTTTTGCCTCATTTAATGACTTTTCTTGCCGGGATTGTTAAGTGAATCACTGCAGTTGTTAAGTTAGCCACACGGTTGTTAAGTGAATCTGGCTTCCCTGTTAGCTTGTCCGAAGGTCGCAAAAGGTGATCACGTGACCCTGGGACACGGCAACCGTCGTAAATACATGCCAGTTGCCAAGAGTCCAGATTTGGATCAGTGACTTACAACTAGACTTTTAGTTATCAAAGTTACAACACTGAAAAAAGTGACTAATGACCATTTTTCACACTTACGACCATTGCAGCATCTCCACGGTCAGGTGATCAAAATTCAGACGCTTGGCAACTGACTCATATTTATGACGGCTGCAGTGTCCCGGGGTCACGCGATCCCCTTTTGTGACCTTCAGACCAGCGAAGTCCATGGGGAAGCCAGATTCACTTAACAACCGTTAAGTGAGTAACGACTGCAGGGATTCACTTCCCAGCTGAGGCAAGAAAGCTCATAATATGGGGCAAAATTCACTTAACAAATGTCTTGCTTAGCAATGGAAATTTTGGGCTCAGTTGCGGTCGTAACCTGAGGACTACCTGTATATAATAATAGTAATAATAATTGGGGGAAAAGCAGGAACCACAGAATGTATGGGAAAGGGTGATGGTTCTTAGTTCTTCTGTATAGATATACCAGCCCTCCAAGCATTACATCTGCTCATTGAATCCAAAATGTCCACAATTTTTGTAGCTGTCATCCCACACCTCCTGACAGAATAACAGAATGGCAGAATGACAGAATGACAAAATAACAGAATAACAAACAGAATAACAACAGAATAACACAGAATAACAGAATAACAACAGAATAACCAGAATAACAGAATAATACAAAATAATAGAATAACAACAGAATAATAAACAGAATAACAACAGAATAACCAGAATAACAGAATAACACAGAATAGAATAACAGAATAACAACAGAATAATAAACAGAATAACACAGAATAATAGAATAACAACAGAATAATAAACAGAATAACAACAGAATAACAAACAGAATAACAGAACAACAGAATAATAAACAGAATAACAGAATAACAACAGAATAACAGAATAACAATCAGAATAACAGAATAACAAACAGAATAACAGAATAACGAGTTGGAAAGGGACCTTGGAGGTCTTCTAGTTCAACCCCCTGCTCAGCCATCTTGCCCCTGAGGTGCCCTGCAAATCCTTTGCACAAGAAGCCAGTTTCAAACTGCTCCAAAGCAAACTGCTTCCCTTTCATATTTTGCTGTCGTGCAGCGAAGGACTTAAAACAGAAAAAAAGAAAAGAAAAGCAAGAAAACTATATATCTGGCTGCCTATTAATTTAAACCTCGAGCCAGGAAGAAGTCAACGAACTGTAATTTATGAGCTGTCAAGGCCTGAAAAATTCCTTTTGACACCATATTTTCAGTTATTACATGCTTTCCTGCAGGGCGACAGTGTAATTCTATAGAGAGCTTTCTCGAGAAACGTATCAAGGCAGAGGGTAGCTAGGGCCTTATTATTATCTCTTTGCTCCTCCTCCTCCTCCTCCTCCTCCTCCTTCTCAGTGGCTTTCAGTTGGGTCCCTATCCACCCCCGCCTGCTCCCTCTCTAGGTTCCTCAGCTGTGCGTAAAGCTAATGTAAAGATGTAGGAGAAGGAATGGCAGAACCTGGGGGTGGAGTTAAAACCTAGAAATAAGGAGAAATCTTCTGACAGGGAGAACAATCAACCAAAGGAACAGTTTGCTTTCAGATGTTGTGGGTGCTTCATCACCTGAAGCTTTCAAGAAGAGACTGGACAGCCATCTGTCAGAAATGGTAGAGGGTCTCCTAACAGGGGGTTGGACTAAATGACCCACAAGACCCCTTCCAACTCTGTCATTCTATTCTATTCTATCTATACTTCTGCAGCATTTCAATGTGAAAAGCTTTGTGCGCGTGCAAGACTCGGCCTTCAGGGGTGTGGTTTTTTTTGTTGTTGTTTTTTGGAGAAATAAACCATCCTAAGCCCAATCCACTAGCAGGTTTTTCTCCTCTTCACAGCTGCCTACACATTCAGAAAGATATTCCCTTGGGGTCAGTGGGACCGCTTCCTAAATAAGTGTGAAATAGGACTCTCGCTGCTTTGAGATATGGCAATGAGAAATAATATGAAAATTGGTAAGTGTTCCGATAGATATCAAATGAAAGCTATGCATTTAACCCTGCGCTTGTCAAAGATGGCAGGAAGCCGTTGTAGACAAAAATGACCATGTGAGAACAGAGTTCAATAAAGCCGGCCAAGGTTAATTAGTTCTTTGGTCCAACTAGTTAAACACTGTAAACTTTGTCGTGTCTCAGGCACAATTCTGCTTGGAGTCATCTGGGGAAGGGCAATGAAAGTGAGGCTTTTCACACCAAGAAAAATGTTTGTACTACAGAGGTGCGATGGCTCCCCAGCATTTAATATTGGTTGGGTTCACACAACACGCTGACCTTACTGAATTAATCCATTTTCTGGATTTGAACTTATCAGATGGTGTTGGATTCATACAACATGCTCACCGAGATTAAAACCCATCAAATGTAATATGCTGCACATAAGCGTACACAGCTGCTAAGTATTTGATGGATCTGGTGACGCGTGTTGTGGGGACCCTAGAATAGAATAGAATAGAATAGAATAGAATAGAATAGAATAGAATAGAATAGAATAGAATAGAATAGAATAGAATAGAATAGAATAGAATAGGGTAGGAATAAGAATGGAATGGAATTAGACTGGACTAGACTAGACTAGAGAAGAGAAGAGAACAGAACAGAAGAGAACAGAATAGAATAGAATTCTTTATTGGCCAAGTGTGATTGGACACACAAGGAATTTGTCTCCGGTTTAGAAGCTCTCAGTGTACATATAAGCAACAAGTGATAAATCATGATCATAATCATCATAAGATACATTCATCAGAAATCATAACATACAACACTTAGTGACAGTCGTAGGACACTAAATAAGCAATCAACATAAATCATACTAGGATACTAAATAAAATAATTAATATAAATCATAAGATTAGCTAGATTGACATCCTGAAGACCTCTGGCCAACTGATAATAATCCAGATTTTTCTGAAGTCAGAGCCTTCAGTTGGGCTGGTCTACATTATAGCCTTCGACCATCGATTAAGTTGGGACCACAAAGTTGGAAGCTACCTGGAAAGGGATGAAAGGGGACCAGGGGATGAAGGCAGGGCTGAATTTGATAGGTTGATGAGTTGGCTTGTGAGTTGATAGTTTCCCACACCACTTCCAGGAAGTTCAGCCACCTGCAACCCAGGATTATTTTCACATGGACCTCAGATCCATATAGTAGACCAGGGGTCTTCAAACTCGGCCCTTTTATGACTCGTGGACTTCAACTCCCAGAATTCCTCAGCCAGGCATGCCTGGCTGAGGAATTCTGGGAGTTGAAGTCCACGAGTCATAAAAGGGCCGAGTTTGAAGACTCCTGCAGTAGACCTTTTAACAAGCAAAGTCAATGGGGAAGGCAGATTTACTTAATAACCATCTTACTAACTTAACAACTGCAGTGATGCGCTTAACAAAGTGACAAGCAAGCTCGTGAAATGGAACAAAATTCACTTAACTGCCTCACTTAGCTACAGAAATCTTGGGCTCATTTGTGGTTGCAATTCCAGGACTACCTATATTATTTAGGGACTTCTTTCCAAGGTTTTATTCAGGTGTGCGTGCAATCCTTCCGTAATTTTAGTTGGCTTCCTTTCCCCCCCCCTCCACTCCCCACTTCCTTTTTGCATCTTGACTTGATTTCTTGCTTACAGACCGTCAACCTGTTTCTTATTCAAACTCCAGTTTGGATGCATTGGGTGAATTGCAATTCGAATATTAGATTTGATTCTCGGATCCCAGGCTGAGCTCCTGTGGACTTCATCCACCTTCCCCCTGATCAGGCTTCAACTGCGGTGCTTTGAATTATTATTTTTCTTTCCCAAAGTATAAAGAACATGTTCATGCTGCTATTTGATAAATTGCGTAATGGTCCTCAATGCAAAAAGAATTGCAACAGCTGCGATGGCAGGATGGGGCTGTTAAGGTTAGTAAGCAGAACCCAAACATTAATAGGTCCTCATCCTGCCATCGCAGCTGTTGCAATTCTTTTTTGCATTTGCATGAAATGGGTATGTCTAGTTTAATGAAGAGAAGGACGAGGGGGGACATGATAGCAGTGTTCCAATATCTCAGGGGCTGCCCCAAAGAAGAGGGAGTGAAGCTATCTCCCAAGGTGCCTGAAGGCAGGACAAGAAGCAACGGATGGAAACTAATCAAGGAGAGAAGCAACCTAGAACTAAGGAGAAACTTCCTGACAGTTAGAACAATTAACCAGTGGAACAACCTGCCTCCAGAAGCGGTGAATGCTCCAACACTGAAAGTTTTTAAGAAGAGACTGGACAGCCATTTGTCTGAAATGGTATAAGGTTTCCTGCCTGAGCAGGGGGTTGGACTAGATGACCTCCAAGGTCCCTTCCAACTTTATTATTATTATTATTATTATTATTATTATTATTATTATTATTATTATTATTATTATTATTATTATTATTATTATTATTATTATTATTATTATTATTATTATTATTATTATTATTATAAATTGGAATCAGAGAAGGAAAGCCGTACAGTCCTAGCCCCTTCTTAATAGCCGAGTTATAGAAACGGCTGCTGGAATTGGGTATGTCTAGTTTAATGAAAAGAAGGACCAGGGGTGACATGATAGCAATATTCCAATATCTCAGGGGTTGCCACAAAGAAGAGGGGGGTCAAAGCATCTCCAAAGCATCTGATGGCAGGACAAGAAGGAATGGATGGAAGCTAATCAAGGAGAGAAGCAACCCAGAAGTAAGGAGAAACTTCCTGACAGTTACAGCAATTAATCTGTGGAACACCCTGCCTCCAGAAGTGGTGGGTGCTCCATCACTGGAGGCTTTTAAGAAGAGATTGGACAACCATTGGTACAGAATGATATAGGGTTTCTTGCTTGAGCAGGGGGTTGGACTAGAAGACCTCCAAGCCATCAGAAGGCAAGGCAAGACAAGAAACAATGGATGGAAGTAATCAAGGAGAAGAGCAACCTAGAACTAAGGAGGAATTTCCTGGCAATGAGAACAATCAGCTTGCCTTCAGAAGTTGTGGGTGCTCCATCGCTGGACATTTCTAAGAAGAGATTGGGCAGCCACTTGTCTTGGGGCATGGACTAGAAGATCTCCAAGGTCCCTTCCAACTCTATTCTTCTATGTTCTATGTTGGTTAAGGAGAATGAGGTTGTGGGTCCAACAACGCAAGAGGACGGATAGTCCTTGACTTGCAACTTTTTGTTGAGCGACTGTTGGAAGTTGCAAAGGTACTGAAAAAAAGTGACGTCGGGCCGTCTTTCACACAGACATTCTGGGCTCAATTGCGGTCGTACGTCAAGGACTACCTGTAGCAGATGCAACAGCCAGACACGGAGCCGAGAAAAGGGGGTAAAACCTGGTTAGATGATCATTAACTTCCTTCCCTTCCCTTGAGGATCGGAAGGACATTTGTCTTCTGCAGAGAGACAATAAAATGTGCAGACTTTTCTTTTAATCCTAATTAAACTAACAGGATAAAAGATTCAGTTAACAGAAAAGGATTCAACACGTGGCAGCTTATTTTGCACTATTTATGGGAGTTGCCGAACACTGCACTTCTTGAGAGAGAACTGAGGTTTTTTTTTAATGCCTTGGGCATTTTTCATGGTACAGAGTTTTTATTAGGTCTTTTTTTAATGACTATTTTTATGGGGTGGGCTTTAGAGGGGAATTGGGACCGTGAGATACTCAAAAACATGGAACGTCCTCTGGATATAGCTCAGGGGCATAGAATATAGAATCATAGGGCTGGAAGGGACCTTGGAGGTCTTCTAGTCCAACCCCCTATTCAAGACAGAAGACCTTATACCATCCTGGTCAAATGGTTGTCCAATCTATTTTTGAAAACGTCAAGGAATGGAGCACCCACAACTCCACGAAGCAAGCTATTCCACTGATTAATTGTTGTCATTGTCAGGAACTTTCCCGCTTAATTCCAGGTTGGATCCGCTTCTGGATGAGCTTCCATCCATTGCTTCTTGTCCTGCCCTCTACTTTGTAGAGTAGAATAGAGTAGAGTAGAGTAGAGTAGAGTAGAGTAGAGTAGAGTAGAGTAGAGTAGAGTAGAGTAGAGTAGAGTAGAGTAGAATAGAGTAGAATAGAGTAGAGTAGAATAGAATAGAATAGAATAGAATAGAATAGAATAGAATAGAATAGAATAGAATAGAATAGAATAGAATAGAATAGAATAGAATAGAATAAGCAATAGGATACAGAATAAGCAATAGGATATAGAATAGAGTAGAGTAGAGTAGAGTAGAGTAGAGTAGAGTAGAGTAGAGTAGAGTAGAGTAGAGTAGAGTAGAATAGAATAGAATAGAATAGAATAGAATAGAATAGAATAGAATAGAATAGAATAGAATAACAGAAATGGAAGGGACCTTGGAGGTCTTCTAGTCCATCCCCCTGCTCAAGAATAATGTACAGACCCCCCCCTCCAAGAATGAGCCAACCCCCTCTTCTTTGTTCCACCCCTTCAAGTATTGGAAGATGCTATCGTGTCTCCCTGAGCCTTCTCGTCATTAGGCTAGACATACCTAGCGCCTTCAACCATTCATCATATGATTTAGCCTCCAGTCCCTTTATCATCTTGGTTGCCTTTCTGCACACTTTTTCCAGAGTCTCGGCATCTTTTTTGATATTGTGGTAACCAGAACTTGAGGCAATGTTCCAAGGGTGGCCTCACCCTAGTCTGGTGTAAAGAGGTACTGACCCTTCTCGTGATCTTGATGCTCGCTCTCTCTTTGTTGATGCAGCCTAGGACTACATTGGCTTCTTTGGCATCTGCAGCATCTTGCATGGCAAAGGACTAAAGATGAGAAAAGAAACCTCAGACTATTTCTGCATTGTCCTAAACCACGGGGTAGGCAACCTTGGCTCTTTTATGACTCGTGGACTTCAACTCCCAGAATTCCTGAGCCAGCAAGGCTCAGCTTGGAAACCTCTCCCTTTCCCCTCAGCGTGGCTGGCTCAGGAATTCTGGGAGTTGAAGTCCACAAGTCATAAAAGAGCCACGGTTTGCCTACCCCTGTCCTAAATGACAGCAGAGATTTCCAAATTGACTGGGAAGGTTGTTGAATTTAAAGGACAAATTTCAGAATCAGAATAACAGGAGTTGGAAAGGACCTTAGAGGTCTTCTAGTCCAACCCCCTGGTCAAGCAGGAAACCCTATACCATTTCAGACAAGTAGCTGTCCAATCTCTTCTTAAAAACCTCCAGTGTTGGAGTACCCACAACATCTGGTGGCAAGTCATTTCACTGATTAATTGTTCTCACTGTCAGGAAATTCCTCCTTAGTTCTGGGTTGTTTCTCTCCTTGATTGGCTTCCATCCATTGCTCCTTGTCCTTCCTTCAGGTGCTTTGGAGAATAGTCTGATCCCTTCTTCTTTGTGGCAGCCCCTCAAATATTGGAACACTTCTATCGTGTTCTGGGGGGCAAAGAGGAGTTCTCAGGCAAGGAAACCTTGGTTTATTGGGAAAACCTTGGTTTGTTAAGAATGACTTCTCATAAGGTTCACCGAATAACAGAGTCAGGTGATCAAAATTCAGGCATTCCAGACAAGTGACTGTCCAGACTTTTCTTAAAAGCCTCCAGTGATGGAGCACCCACAACTTCTGTCTTCTTGATATCCTGTGCTTCCATTGGTTTCTCCCTGGACATCAGGTCGAGGAGTTGTGCTTTCTGAAGACATCCCAAAATAGTTTAAATCGATCACTTCAAAGACACTGCATTAA
>JALGBA010004131.1:0-130000 GCA_023970755.1 Azemiops feae | reverse complement strand
TGTCTGTCTATCTATCTATCTATCTATCTATCTATCTATCTATCTATCTATCTATCTATCTCTCTATATATATCTCTATATATCTCTATCCCTATCTATGTCTGTCTCTCTGTCTCTCTCTCTATCTCTCTCTTTATCCATCCATCCATCCATCCATCCATCCATCCATCCATCCATCCATCCATCCATCCATCCATCCATCCATCCATCCATCCATCCATCCATCTATCTATCTATCTATCTATCTATCTATCTATCTATCTATCTATCTATCTATCTATCTATCTATCTATCTATCTATCTATCTATCTATCTATCTATCTATCTATCTATCTGTAAAAAAAATGCCCACTGGTGGATTAGAAGAGACTGGACAGCCATTTGTCCGAAATGGTATAAGGTTTCCTGCCTGAGCAGGGGGTTGGACTTGATGACCTCCAAGGTCCCTTCCAACTTTATTATTATTATTATTATAATTCTGCTGAAATCCTCTTGACTTTTCCTCTTTATGCTCAGCTTTTACAATCCTTGGTTGTATAAACAGTGAGAACAATTAACCAGTGGAACAGCTGAAGTTGTGAATGCTCCAACACTGGAGGTTTTTAAGAAGAGACTGGGCAGCCCCCTGTCTGGAATGGTATAGGGTCTCCTGCTTGAGCAGGGGGTTGGACCAGATGACCTCCAAGGTCTTCTTCTCCTCACTTGTGGTGCCTCAGGATAAGAAAAGCGAAAAGTACAAGACATTCCTGGAGTAAATCACTCGCTTGCAACTTGTTGCAGATCCTGCTGGAAGCTCATTCTGATGGCAAAATAGTGTAAAATAAAACCTCATGCTTTAAGGAGAAAGGGGGCGAATATGTTGTTGTTAGTTGCGAAGTTGTGTCCGACCCATCGTGACCCCATGGACAATGTTCCTCCAGGCCTTCCTGTCCTCTACCATCTTCTGGAGTCCATTTAAGCTCACGCCTCCTGCTTCAGTGACTCCATCCAGCCACCTCATTCTCTGTTGTCCCCTTCTTCTATTGCCCTCCATCTTTCCCAGCATTAGGCTCTTCTCCAGTGAGTCCTTCCTTCTCATTAGGTGGCCAAAGTACTTGAGTTTCAACTTCAGGATCTGGCCTTCTAAAGAGCAGTCAGGGTTGATCTCCTCTAGGACTGACCGGTTTGATCGCCTTGCAGTCCAGGGGACTCGCAGGAGTCTTCTCCAGCACCATAGTTCAAAGGCCTCAATTCTTTGGCGCTCAGCCTTTCTTACGGTCCAACTTTCACAGCCATACATTGCAACTGGCAAAACCATGGCCTTGACTATGCATACTTTTGTTGGCAGGGTGATGTCTCTGCTTTTTAGTATGCTGTCTAGATTTTCCATAGCTTTCCTCCCCAGGAGCAAGCGTCTTTTAATTTCTTAGAAAAATAAATAAATAAATAAATAAATAAATAAATAAATAAATAAATAAATAAATAAATGAATGAATGAATGAATGAATGAATGAATGAATGAATGAATGAATGAATGTATGTATGTATGTATGTATGTATGTATGTATGTATATATATATATATGTTGATAAAATTCTTACAAGAATTTATATATATATATTATATATATATTTATATATAATATATATATATTATATATTACATATATATATTATATTATATATTATATATTATATATTATATATTATATATTATATATTATATATTATATATTATATATTATATATTATATATTATATATTATATATTATATATTATATATTATATATTATATATTATATATTATATATTATATATATTTATATATATATATATATATATATAATCCTGACTGATAGAAGTGCACAGGTAATCCTCGACTTAACAGCAGTTCATTTAGCGACCGTTAAAAAGTTACAACGGCACTGAAAAAAGTGACTCATGACCGTTTTTCACACTTGCGACCGTTGCAGCATCCCCGTGGTCATGTGATCAAAATTTAGAGGCTTGGCAACTGACTTGTATTTATGACGGTTGCCGTGTCCCCCGGGGGTCACGTGATCTCCTTTTGCGACCTTCTGACCAGCAAAGTCCATGGGGGAAGCCGGATTCACTTAACAACCGTGTGACTCACTTAACAACTGCAGCGATTCCCTTAACATCTGTGGCAAGAAAGGTCGTAAAATGGGGCAAAGCTCCCTTAGCAATGGTTTCGCTTAGCAACAGAAATGTTGGGCAGAAATTGTGGTCCTAAGTCTAGGACTTCCTGCATTGGGTATTGTGAAACTCTGCACACAGCATTTTCTCACAATCCGTTGTGAGGAAGGGGTCGTTTTATTTTTATTTTGAAGGGGTTTACTGCCCTCTTGGGTTTTGATTTGTTTGGAAACGCAGACCACACGGGCGAAAGAGGCCAGGGAATTGTGGCTTTTGTTGAAGATGATTGTAGCCTTTGTGGCGTTCCAGGAAAAAAAGGCAAACCAAGATGAATAAATCACGATTAAATTAGAATCTAATGGTTCATAAAGACAAGTAAAACTTTCTTTTGTCCTTTATTCATGATTATCCTTCCTTCCTCCCTCCCTCCCTTCCCTCCCTCCCTCCTTCCTTCCTTCCTTCCTTCTCTCCCTCCTTTTGCTTTCCTTTCTTTCTTTTTCCTTCCTTCCTTCCATTTTTCCTTTCCTCCCTCCCTCCCCGCTCCTTTTCTCTCCCTCCTTCTCCATCCACTTCCTGCCTCCCTTCCTTCTTTCTCTCCCTCCTTTTGCTTTCCTTTCCTTCCTTCTTTCTCTCCCTTTTTCCTTCCTTCCTTTTTTCCTTTCCTCCCTCCCTCCCTCCCCGCTCCCTTCTTTTTTCTCTCTCCCTCCTTCTCCATCTCCATCTTCATCCCCTCCCTCCCTCCATCCCACTATTTCATTACTCTACAAATATTTTATTTTCCTCTTAGTTCTTCCCCTTGTTTTTAACCTACCTATCAGAAAAGCTGAGACTCATTTGTGGGATAATGCAACGCAAGTGACAATTCCACAGCCGCCACTTCTGCCCAGCGCTTAGGGCAGAGTCCTACTTGTCACCGGTCCAGCTGGATAGCCGGGTCCTCCCTCTTCCTCACCCCCTGCCTTGTTAATTGACAATTCTCACCTCCTCGGCCAGCCACACGCCAGCAACACGCCAGCAACACCTCTTCCCTTTATTATGTGCTTCCTTGTTCTCCCAGCCGTCTGACGCTGCAGCCTCACAAGTTCTCATCAAAACAGGTCATTTAAATATAAATAGAACAAGGAATAATTTAACCCCTGTTTGCACCAGGGAAGGTGTTGGGACTTCCTATAAACACCAGGAGTGAGGCTTAAAAACACTGCATATTTAAACTGACAAGTCTTCTGGAGGAAAAAAAAAACATTTGGCTAGCAACAGGGCCTGGGTGCTCCGCGGCGAGGATGCGCATTGGAGCACACCGAGGTCGGCTTCCCAGCTGGGGCAGAATAAAAGTCTAAGCTCAAAAGCAGGGAGCAGTGTACCCCAGTCTAGTGTTGAACACTCAGGTAGGAAGCTGGTCTTACCTGGGTCGAAACGGGGCTGGTGGAGGTAGCAAAAGACAAAACATCAGACCAATATGGAGCTGGAGAAGGTGGGGATGGATGGAGGTGGAAGAGCTGGAGCTGGGAAGAGATAATGGATATATATAACACAAACCCCTCTCCCTTCTAGCACTACTGAGGCTACCTAGTTGGGTAATGAAGCATCTGCAGGAAAACCACCAAGGTCAAAGATCATCCAGGACCCCACATCCCTTCTCCTCCTCCTCCCTCTCCACAAACCTTTGTCCCTTCTACCACTGATGATGTTCCCTAGTTGGGTCATAAAAATCTGCAAGAAAAGCACCCAGTTCAGAGAGCACCAAGGATCCCACAATCCTCCTTCTCCTCCTCCTCCTCCCCCTCTCCACAAACCCCACTCCCTTCTAGCACTGGTGATGTTACTGTTGAAAGAAAAGTCTTCATCGTGGTTCAGTCCAAGCTGGGAATAAACATGGTGACTGCTTTAGAAAGAAGATTGCAGTTTATTGAAGAGGAGAGCCAGACAGGAAGATGGCTCTGGAAAAAAGAGAGAGAACACATGTAGGGAGTGGGTTTTTATACCCTCTGGAGCCTTTTGTTTGGAGTTGTTTCCTGTTCCTGTTTGAGGCTATTTCCTGTGTCATGTATTCTGACCTGAGTCTGAGTGTGCCCCTTTGGCATCTGTGGGTTAATCCTATTATGTCCTGTCTTAGAGTTCGGGTGGGGTATGTAGATTTTAGGTGTCTTTGTCTTCCTAAGCTTCTAGCTTCAACCTTCCTGATGGTTTACATCTGCATTTCTATAGAGCTGGTTTCTGCTTGGGGAAGGGAGACTTGGGGCTATTAAGAAAAACTGGGCATGCTTTTCTGCCTCTTTGAGGAAATATATTTTCCTGCCCTTTTAATATTTCCTTCTCTGGGGGGACTGACTTCCCACATTATCTAATTGGGTCATGAAACATCTGTAAGAAAACAACCAAGCTTAGAGAGCACCAAGGACCCCTTAGTCCTCCTCCTCCTCCTCCTCCTCCTCCTCCCAAACCTCCCTCCATTCTAGCACTGTTGCCTAGTTGGGTCATGAAATGTCAGCAAGAAAAGCACCCAGGTCAGAGAGCAGCAAGGACGCCCACAATCATCATCCTCCTCTTCCTCCTCCTCCTCCTCCTCCTCCTCTTCACAAACCCCTCTCCCTTCTAGCACTAACGAGGCTACCTAGCTGGGTAACAAAACATCTGCCAGAAAGCAATCAAGCTCAGAGAGCACCAAGGACCCCTCATATCCACCACCCCCCCCGGTGCCCTGTTCGGATGGCCCCACTTGGTAGAATCTGAACAAACATTGGTTAGTGCATCCTTGCCATACGCCTTGTAGCTTGGAGACCCCACCACCTGCCTTTCCTCAGAATTTTTTTTTTTTTAAGTTCGGTTAAGCCGCCTCTCCAGCAGGTTGCATTTCTTGGCCTGCTTCCTCCTGAAGGAAGCCAACAGAATCTGTTTATTTATTGACAAGGATTTATTCAAATTGGTGACATCTGTTCTGTGAATGTCTTGGGGGGGAGGAGTGAAGAACCGCATGCAAACATTTTCAGAGTGTTTAATGAACTCTAAATGAAGAAATTTATGCATTAGGGTAAAAAAAAAGAAAAAAAAAGAAGCTTATATGCATTGTGAAGGGTTGTTTATCTTTTTAAAGTGCCTACAGCCATGATGCATATCCTAGAACTAATCTGAGACTGAACGTTGAGTTTCCTCCTATCCGGCGGCCTCATTTTTCCCCGATGTAGGACCTGTGCCGGATACAGGCGGTCCTCAAATTACAACAGTTCATTTAGTGACCATTCAAAGTTACAACAGCCCGGAGAGAGAGAAAAAAAGTGACTTGTGAGCATTTTTCACACTCTCAGCCTTGGTAGCATCCCTGCGCTCAGACCCTTGGCAATAACTGACTCATACTTATGACAGTTGCACTGTCCTGTGGTCAGGGGATCCCTTTTTGCCACCTCTTGACAAGCAAAATCCATGGGGAAGCCAGATTTGCTTAACAGCCATGTTACTAGCTTAACAAGGGCAGTGATTCACTTAACAACTGTGGCAAGAAAGGTCGTAAAAACGGGGCAAAACTCACTTAACAAATGTCTCACTCAACGACAGAAACTCCGGGCTCAATTGTGGTGATAAGTCGAGGACTACCTGTGTAAACTTTTCCTTGCAACTCACAATTTCAGTCAGGGGTCTTCCAACTTGGCCCTTTTATGACTTGTGGACTTCAACTCCCAGAATTCCTCAGCCAGCATGGGGGAACTATGGCCCCTTCATGACTTGTGGACTTCAACTCCCAGAATTCCTCAGCCAGCGTGCCTGGCTGAGGAATTCTGGGAGTTGAAGTCCACGAGTCATGAAAGGGCCAAGTTTGAAGGCCCCTGATTTAGGTGCTGCAGGAGACAATAATAAAATGGGATGCCATTTAGCAATGAGAGATTTCCTTTGGCAGAGGGCCTAAGAGTGAGCCCCATAGATTGAGCCAACCTAGGAAATGAATATCAGTTATGGAATACATTTGGAATCCTACAGATCATCAAGATACAGACCGTCCTTGACTTACAACCACAATCGACCCTGGAATTTCTGTCATTAAGCGAGATGGGTGCTAAGCATCGGTTTGAAACAAGAAGGGCAGCAAATCAATTTCAGAATAAATCAGTGGATTTTGCCCCATTTTACCACCTTTCTTGCAGTAGTGGTTAAATGAATCACTGCAGCTGTTCAAATAATAATAATAATAATAATAATAATAATAATAATAATAATAATAATAATAATAATAATAATAATAATAATAATAATAATAATAATAAAGCTGGAAGGGACCTTGGAGGTCATCTAGTCCAACCCCCTGCTCAGGCAGGAAACATGGTTGTTAAGTGAATCCGGCTTCCCTCTGGACTTTGCTTCTCAGAAGGTCGCAAAAGGGGAATCACACGACCCCCGAGACCCCCTGCTACCGTCATAAGTACGAGTCAGTTGCCAAGCGTCCAAATTTCAATCACGTGACCCTGGGGATGCGGCAACGGTCGTAACTGTCACGGTCACAAGTCCCGTTTCTCAGTGCCGTCGTAACTTTGAACGCTCACTAAACGAACTGCTGTAAGTCGAGGACCTACCTGCAGGTTCTCTTGGCTAAGCTTATTTCATTTCCCCGTCTATGGGGATGTTGCCTTCATCGGTCTGCGCTGGAAGGAGGCCTCGGTCTTTGAATCTCATCTTTTTTTTTCTCCTTCCTTCCGAAATATGGTAAGCACCTCTTAATTTTGTTCCAGAAGACAGAAAACTCTTCGTGGGCATGCTCAACAAACAACAGTCAGAAGATGACGTGCGCAGGTTATTCGAAGCCTTCGGGAACATTGAGGAGTGCACGATCCTTCGAGGGCCAGACGGCAACAGCAAAGGTAAAGAGGTGACCATAACTGATTAGCCAAGCCAGGAGAGATCTTGGACCTAAGGAGATCTGGACGGTCAGATCCTTAAGCTCCTTCGGGAGATCTGGACAGTCAGGGATTGAGAAGACCTTCCACCACCACCCAAAGATGTTTTGAAGCCTTCTTCAGTGTTGGGATTCAGCCAGCGCACCGGTTCGGTAGAACCGGTAGCTAATTTTTGTTGAGTTCGGCAAACCGGCTGAAGCCCTAGCCCTTTTTTGCAAGGCCCAGAACAGCCCGCCAGAAGTGCATGGATGCCGCTTCCAGAAGTCCATTCTGGGCCTCAGAGGCCAGAAGGAGGCCTCCCAAGCCCAGAACGGCCCGCCGGAAGTGCATGGATGCCACTTCCAGAAGTCCATTCTGGGCCTCAGAGGCCCGAAGGAGGCCTCCCAGGCCTAGAACGGCCCTCCGGAAGCGCGTGGATGCCACTACCGGAAGTCCGTTTTGAGCCTCGGAGGCCCAGAGGAGGCCTCTCAGGCCCAGAACAGCCCGCTGTAAGTGTGTGGATGCCACTTCTGGAAGTCCATTCTGGGCCTCGGAAAAAAAAAAGGTCAATCAACCAATTCCAACTTCTCATGGGAAAAAAAAATCTCGCAAAGTTGGAATTGATTGATTGACCTTTCCCCCCCCCAAAAAAACTTCCTTTGTTTCCCTGCACGCGGTGGCGGAGGATCGTGAAGGAGAAACGGCACGGGATTGGGAGTCAGGTAAGGAAAGAAAGGCAATTCCTGGGGGGAGCGAGGATTTCTCTCTTTACCTGCCCCACTTGTTCTGAGGCCACTTTCCGCTCAGCCACGTTGCTCTTGACAATGGCCTGACCACCCACTTCAGTACCCTCCCTCCCCGAGCCTCTGGCACTCCACCTGCCACTTTTGGTGGCTCTGTAGACAGAGCTGTGAAGTTCTCTTCTCTGACAGAGAAGAGAATGGGCAGATGAATGGGGAACGTGCCCCACTTGTTCCACAGCCGCTTTTGGCCAAGCCGCGTTGCAGCGGCATTGGGCGCAAAGCACGAGGCGGCAAACAGCCACGTCGCGCCGAAACTGGCCGTTTGCCGCCTCCTGTCCAATGCTGCTGCTATGAGGTTGTGGAACAAGCCGGGCAGCGGTAGGGAACCGGTATAATGGCACGTGGCTCAGAAGGGAAGAGGATCTGCCAGGCTTCATGGCAGCGGCATTGGGTGTGACGTGCAAGGCGGCAAACAGCCGTGTCGTGCCGAAAATGGCCATTTGCTGTCTCCTGCCCAATGCCGCTGCCATGAGGCCGCAGAACAAGCTGGGCAGCAGTAAGGACCCGGTATACCGGTACCGTGGGTCAGATCCCCCCTCCCCCATCAGCTTCGCCTCGTCACAGGCAGGCCGTCCATGCAGGCCCTTAAGTAGGGCTTACTTTTGGGGGGAGGGCTTATATTAAGCCCACCCCCCGAAAATCAGCTGGGGGTGGGTTTACTTTCAGGGAAACACAATGTTTGTAGGATGCTACAGACAAGGGAACCGAGGGGTCCTTGGTGCTCTCTGTGTGGTTGTTTTCTTGCAGACGTTTCACGACCCACTTAGGTAACATCATCAGTGCTAGTAAAGAATGAGGTTTGCTCTCAGTTTATATTCTAGTGGCTTGCCCCGTCAGTGTTGGAGGGAATGGTTTTGGAGGTTCTTAGTTTGGGTGATGAAATGTCTGCCAGAAAACAACCAAGCTCAGGGAGCACCGAGGACCCGTCATTTTAACCTTGAGCTACAAACATTCTTTGTTAAAAGGGGAACTGTCTGAACCTAAGAAGGTAAAAATGAGAAACTGGAAGAGACTAAAGCTGTCTGATTTGTTAATCCCCCGTGACGAGCTAGCCAACATTGCTCTTAAGTGAAAGGCAGAGAAATAAAGTCACGTCAAATCTTTGAGGAACAAATGGAAAAGTTTCTGCTCTCCCCAATCAACTCCATCCTTATTCTTAGAGTTTTGTTCCTTCCTGTTTTCTTCCCAGGGTGTGCTTTTGTGAAATACTCCTCGCACGCAGAAGCCCAGGCGGCCATAAACGCGTTACACGGGAGCCAGACAATGCCGGTGAGTGCTTAATTATGGCTTAATTGGCCACGGGGGTTGACACTCATGCCCCAAGAAGCAAGAACAACATGTGGAGTTATTTCTGAGTAGTTTCTTTATTGCTATTCGCCTACAGACAGAATCTTGCCGGACTAAATCAACTATCTGTACAACTATAGATATACTCTGTGAACTGACAGGGAAGGGCCATCTTAACCTTCTTCCTGTCTATTAAACTTTGCCCTCTGGGAAGCAGCTTTTCTCTCCTGGGACTCCAGGCTACATTCCACCACAGTGCCAAACAGATATTTACAGAATCAACCCATTGTAATGAAATGCAGAGGAAGAGAGAGGCTGCGTAGGAAACAATCAAAGAAGGAGTTCCAAAGGTGCTACTTCCAAAAGGCAATTAGACTCGCTTGTTTGGGGTTTTTTTTCTTTGAAAATGTTTTACTTCTCGTCCAAGAAGCTTCTTCAGTTCTAACTGGTGAGGAACGGAAGAATGCAGAAAGAATGAGATATGTGCATAAGATAAGATAACCTTTATTGTCATTTTTTTACTGTGGGCACGACGACACACATCAAAAATGAAATTTAGTTGCCCGGTCTCAAAGTGAACACGTACATGACACACGCCTAAACATACTATATACAACATATGTATAGACCTACACCCCTACATATACGTACATAACATATTAATATTAAACACTGTCCATCTTGGATACATAACGAGGTTTATCCTCTATGGAATGAAACTATGGCTGAATTTGGATGTTCTGCTATGGATACCACGAAGCCCCCTCCTCCCAGAAGGTAACAAGGAAAACAGGTTGTGAAGAGGATGGGCAGTGTCCCAGACAATCTTACGGACCCTGCTCAAGCAGATCTGTACACTGGGCAAACAGAACAACCACTTCACAAACACATTGCACAACACAGGAGAACAAATCCATCAGGACAAGATTTAGCTGTCCATTTGCATCTGAAAGACAAAGGCCGCTCTTTCGAAGACAACAAAGTCCACATTTTGGACAGAGAGGACCGCTGGTTTGAAAGAGGGGTCAAAGAGGCCATCTAGGTCAAAACTGAACAGAGGGGGAGGGATATGACACCACCCATCTCCTGTTTACAACAAAGTCCTTTCAGCAGTCCCAAGAAGGATCCACGCCCATTTGCATTCCGATTCAGGTGACCCGGAGGGCACAGATAAACCACCAAGTGGCCTCAACGACTCTGAGAGAGAGTGTTAATGACCAGATGACTGCAAGGAATAGAAAGCCTTCTATGCCCCATTAGTTCAGTTAGAACTGAAGAAGCTTCTTGGATGAGAAGTAAAACATTTTGAAAGGAAAAAACAACAACAAGAAAGTCCAGTTGCCTATTGGAAAAAGCACCTTTGGGACAACCATGACCTGGATGATTGAGAATCTCCATAGACCATCAAAGAAAAGAGGAAGGAGCCTTGAGTGGCTTAATGGTCTGAAGAAGAAGCTTAGGAAGGACCCACTCTAACGAATCAAGCACTTAAATCCGTACATTAAGACTTGCAAGATTGTCTTAATGTAGCTCTACCATAAAGTTAGATATAGCTCACCTTGTAGTCTTTCCCGCCTGGTTTATCCAGGAAGGTTGACACCCACCGACAAAATATACAGCACATCAAAATGCCTTCACTGAAAACTCCAGAAGGATGGGTAAACCCTTGCAGATCTTCTGTGCATTTCTTTGAATACCATCATAGCCTTCATCAATTGTCTTTTCTTCTATCTCTCATTGTAGGCCTTAATTTCTGGTTCTCTAACTACCCTTTGTTAACCTTTTCTATTCTATTTACCTGTAACCTATTCATCAATCTGTTCTCCAAAGCACCTGAAGGCAGGAGAAGAAACATTGGATGCAAACTAATCAAGGAGAGAAGCAACCTAGAACTAAGGAGAAATTTCTTGACCTTTAGAACAATCAACCAGTGGAACGACTTGCCTCCAGAAGTTGTGGGTGCTCCATCACTGGAGGTTTTTAAAAAAGAGTTTGGACAACCACTTGTCTGAAATGATATAGGGGGTTGGACTAGAAGACCTCCAAGGTGCCTTCCAACCCTATCGTTCTATGATCTATACGTTCAAGTACCTAGTTTTCTTTTAAAGGCCACCAAACGAGCTAGATGTCCCTCTGACCGACAAATTATGTGAATCACCAAATTGTGGGATTGTTTTAGTCCTATTCAATTGTACGGATGTTCATTCTACCAGGATGAACATAATCTCTTGATCTCATTTCCTGATCTACTTTTGTCCTTTTGTTATGCTAGGGATTACGTTGTCCCCTTCGTTCGGTCAATTCACCACTCTTCTGCCAAGCTTTTCTTCTGCCTCCATCAAAATTCTGGTCAGGACATCCAAGCCATTTGCTTCTGTAACAAAACTCCTGTCCCTCCACAGCTATCAGAATGATGGTTCCTCTGTGGCTTCTATTCACACAACATATGGCACCTAAGAGTTTTCAAAAAGGCCATTTTATCTAATTAAAATGCCTTCTCCCCTTCATGAAGATCAGAATCTGTCACCTAACTAGTGGCCCTCTTTACAGGAATGTTAAGATGAATCACACCGTTGAGATGCTTATCCTGGGTTGGGTAGAAACCTAGATGCTTAACCCGGTTGGGCAGGAGCCGAGTGGGGTTACTGTAAAACTGTTTTCATTTGAACAGTCACACCAATGAAGGCCGTGTTCTGGCCTTTAAATCCTCTCTCTTAACCAAAGGCCAAAGGAGAAGAGATGGGAAGATTCAGGCACTTCAAATAAAACATCATTTTTTTCCCCTTTAAATTACTGTAAAAATATACGTATTTTTAGCTTCTCGAAAGTCTGGAAGACGATCAGGCAGATCAGAACTCACTTGTATTATGAGACAGTGAACCTAGAGCAGGGGTCTCCAAACTTGGCCCTTTTATGACTTGTGGACTTTAACTCCCAGAAGTCCTCAGCCAGGCACGCGTGCCTGGCTGAGGAATTCTGGGAGTTGAAGTCCACAAGTCATCAAAGGGCCAAGTTTGAAGACCCCTGGCCTAGAGGTTCTTTTCTACATTCTCCCATTTCCACACCTATCTGTGACAACAGCACAAAGCTCTTGCTGGAGACAACCAGCACTGAGACAGCACCCAAGGGAGTATTGTACAGTCTACAGAAGAATTTCCTAGCCAGCATGTCTTTCCAAGAAGGATGAGAGTCAGGAGACAGGTCAAAGGCATTTAGTCAGAGGTGTCTGCTTCAAACTTCCCCAAATCTAGCATTGCGTTAGATGCTTCAAAGAACTCAATAACATTTCATGGTACTAAGTTCCATAAACAAACTATTTAGAGAAGAGTCCTTCCTTCCTTCCTTCCTTTGCTTTCTCTTCCATAATCTTTCCCTTTCTCCTTCTCTTCCTCTTTCCTTCCATCCTCTTCTGCTTTCCTTTTTCCCCCTTTCCCTCTATTCTCCCCTTCCTTCCTTCTTTCCTTCCCTCTTTCTCCTTCTCTTTCCTTCCATCCTTTTCTGCTTTCCTTTTTCCCCTTCCCCCTCTCCTTCCTTCCTTCCTTCCTTTGCTTTCTCTTCCATAATCTTTCCCTTTCTCCTTCTCTTCCTCTTTCCTTCCATCCTCTTCTGCTTTCCTTTTTCCCCCTTTCCCTCTATTCTCCCCTTCCTTCCTTCTTTCCTTCCCTCTTTCTCCTTCTCTTTCCTTCCATCCTTTTCTGCTTTCCTTTTTCCCCTTCCCCCTCTCCTTCCTTCCTTCCTTCCTTCCTTCCCTTTCTCTTCGATAACCTTTCCCTTCCCTTTCCCTTTCTCCTTCTCTCCCCTTCCTTCCTTCCTCCCTTCTTTCCTTCCTCTATTTCTTCCTTCCTTCCTTTGCTTTCTCTTCCATAGCCTTTTCCCGTTCCCTTTTTCTTTCCCTTTCCTTTTCTCCTTCTCTCTCTTTTCTGCTTTCCCTTTCCCTTTCTTTTACCCCTTCCTTCTCACTCACTCTCTCACTCACTTATTTTTTTGACCCTGCTTTACTTCAGAGTAAGTGTTTCCTCTCGGCCACTCTTCCTTGCATTCCCGTTGGCCAAAAGACTAATTATACTGTATCATCCAAGACATTATTTTTAACTCCTGTCCTCTGTGCCTGCCCGTGTGTGCGTCTGTGTGTGTATTTGTGTGCATTTGCTAATCCGCAGCGCAACTTCCTCTCTTCTTCCTCTCCCCTCTCCTTATTGTTCCATAAATGAACTAATAAATCAGATGTTCTTCAGCCCCAGAATAGAAAACTCGGCAGGCCACTCGCTTGACAAGGAGTATGAATCATCCCAGCTTCAGAGGGGGCCTTTGGGGGCATAAAGACCTCACTGGAGCTACTTGCTGTCTCTAGTCACATCCGAAGAATTGTGCAGGCATCTGGTAGGACAACTAAGAGGCCCGGGGGAAAATCAGGAGGCTTTTATTTTTTCTTCTCCCCTTCTCTCTCTTTTCTTATTTCACGCCTCTGCCGGCTGCCTCCTTGTTGGTTTGCGTCCAGGTCCTCTGCCATTGCAAAATCTATTTCCTACAAATGGGATAAGTGGGAGACCACCACCAGCAGCAGACCTCACAGCTTCAGCCAAGATACTAGAAGTCACTTGTGCTCTTTTAATGGACCAGGCAGAACGACAGAATAATAGAGCTGGAAGGGGTTATGGAGGTCTTCTAGTCCAACACCCCCCCCCCCCGGCTCAGGCAGGAAACCCTATACCAGGGGTAGGCAACCTTGGCTCTTTTATGACTCGTGGACTTCAACTCCCAGAATTCCTGAGCCAGCCATACTGAGGGAAAAGGGAGAGGTTTCCAAGCTGAGCCATGCTGGCTCAGGAATTCTGGGAGTTGAAGTCCACGAGTCATAAAAGAGCCAAGGTTGCCTACCCCTGCCCTATACAATTTCACACAAATGGTTGTCCAGTCTTTTCTTAAAAACCTCTGGCGATGCAGCACCCACAACTTCTGAAGGCAGTCATTCTACTGATGATGTTTTTTTTTTAAT
The DNA here is from genome assembly GCA_023970755.1 of Azemiops feae. Classification (NCBI taxonomy): domain Eukaryota; kingdom Metazoa; phylum Chordata; class Lepidosauria; order Squamata; family Viperidae; genus Azemiops; species Azemiops feae. The sequence goes on along the minus strand of JALGBA010004131.1, from coordinate 115,919 downwards.
TTTGGGGTGACCTGAACCACATTTATTGGGCATTCAAGTTACTAAGAGGCTGCCCAAGTGCTTCCAGCTATCGGGCAGTTAAAGCAGCGGTAATGATGTTACCTAGCTGGGTCATGAAACGTCTGCAAGAAAACAACCAAGCTCAGAGAGCACCAAGGAATCTTCATTTCAATCCTGAGCTACAAATATTCTCCTTTATTAACAGAATAAGAGAATAACAGAGTTGGAAGGGCTTGGAAGTCTTCTAGTCCAACCCCCTGCTCAAGCAGGAAACCCTATACCATGTCAGACAAATGGCTGTCCAGTCTCTTCTTGAAAACTTTCAGCGATGGAGCATCCACAACTTTTGAAGGCAATCTGTTCCATTGGTTAATTGTTTTCACTGTCAGGAAGTTTCTCCTTAGTTCTAGGTTGCTTCTCTCTTTGGTTAGTTTCCATCCATTGCTTCTTGTCCTGCCTTCAGGTGCTTTGGAGAACAGCTTGACTCCCTCTTCTTTGGGGCAGCCCCTGAGATATTGGAACACTGTTACCCTGTCCCCCCTGGTCCTTCTCTTCATTAAACTAGACAGACCCAATTCCAGCAACTGTTCCTTATATGTTTTAGCCTCCAGACCCCTGATCATCTTTGTTGCTCTTCTCTGCACTTTTTCTAGCGTCTCAACATCTTTTTTATATCGTGGTAACCAAAACTGGACAAAATATTCCAAGTGTGGTCTTACCAAGGCATTATATATTGGTATTAATACTTTATGTGATCTTGATTCTAGTTGGGTCATGAAACAACCCAGTTGGGTCTGCAAGAAAACCAAGCTCAGAGTACACCAAGGACCCCTTACTTCAACCCTGAGCTACAGATGTTCTCCTTTATTAATTAGAACAGTTTCCAGCAAAAAGCTGTTAAGGACAATATAAATGGGCATTTACACCAAGATCTGATTTCTTCAAAGGGGGGGGGCTAATATTTTGCAGGATTTGGCCTCACTAGAGAAAGGTAAAAAAAAACAACACCTCAGGCATCTGGCAGGCCTTTTTGGAAGCTTTGAAAGGGCCTGAACATCTGGCGCTCTACTCATTACAGTTTGCAAAATTAATTCCACCAGCTCTGGGTGGATCTGCTCCCCCCCCCCTAGATGAACGCTACCCAGGTGTGTGGGTCTGCAAATCCCAGCATTCCTAGCTTTTCGAGAATTGCTGTCCCACCACATCTGGACCACAGCAGGTTGGGGACAGATGTTTCATTGTAGGCATACACCTGGTTACAGTTTGTCAAACACGGTGTGACCTGAAGGGGCGTTGTGGTTCCCAACCCATCTGCAGAGCATCAGGCAAGGGACCGGCAGTGTAGCATCTGCATTATCTCTGCCTTCCATCGGTTTGGAAAACACACACACACACACACACAACACAACACAGAACAAGTGAAATGGGAGAGACGCTCCCTCACCTGGCTTCGATCTCCACACCTGCAGTGAATTTTCAGCCAGGGTGCCTTTCTTTGACTACATGATAAAAGCCTTTAACACAGCTCCTGCATTTCCTTAATTCAGAATAAGAGAATAAAAGAGTTGGAAGGGACCTTGGAGGTCTTCTAGTCCAACCCCCTGCTCAGGCAGGAGACCCTATATTATTTCAGACAAATGATTGTCCAATCTCTTATTGAAAGCCTCCAGTGATCCACAACTTCTGGAGGCAAGTTGTTCCACTGGTTAATTGTTCTCACTGTCGGGAAATTCCTCCTTAGTTCTAAGTTGCTTCTCTCCTTGATTAATTTGCTCTCTGTTTATATACAAGTGGCTTGCTGTATGTTAGTGGGAGTGTTGTTTTCTTTCTGTTGTTTACAAGGGCAAGCTACTTATAAACTGTAAAAAGAGGAAGAAAAACCCCACTTGCTTCTAGCACTGAAGATGCTACCTAGCTGGGTAATGAAACGTAAGAAAACCAACAAGCTCAGAGAGCACCAAGGACCCCCCACAGTCCTCCTCCTCCTCCTCCTCCTCACTGCAAACCTCACTCCCTTCTAGCACTGATGGTGCTTGGTGATTAAACATCTGCAAGAAAACAGCCAAGCTCAGAGAGCTTCTAGCACTCAACATGCTACTTAGTTGGGTCATGAAACATCTGCAAGAAAACAACCAAGCTCAGAGAGCAGCGAGGAGCCCTCAGTCCTTCTCCTTCTCCTCCTCCTTCTCCTTGCAAACCTCATTCCCTTCTAGCACTGCTGATGTTACCTTGTTTGGTGATGAAACATCTGCAAGAAAACAGCCAAGCTCAGAGAGCTTCCAGCATTGATTATGTTTCCTAGTTGGGTCACGAAACATCTGCAAGAAAACCACCAAGCTTAGAGAGCACCAAGGGCCTTCACAGTTCAAAATTGGGCTACGACTATTCTCTTCTGTTAGAACCAAAGTCTATGGAACTTGAGAAATACCAGGACGATGTGTGCTGTTCAGTGAAGAAGCATGGACTTCAACTCCCAGAATTCTCCATCCAGCATGGCTCACTGGAGAATTCTGGGACTTGAAGTCCACTCATCTTCAAGTTGCCAGTGTTGAGAAACATTGCCTTAAAACAGGGGTCTTCAAATTTGGCCCTTTTATGACTCGTGGACTTCAACTCCCAGAATTCCTCAGCCAGCGAGCCTGGCTGAGGAATTCTGGGAGTTGAAGTCCACGAGTCATAAAAGGGCCAAGTTTGAAGACCCCTGCCTTAAAAGCATCAAGATGGACCTCCGGCCTCTTTGCCCATCTTTTTTTTGGGGGGATGCAAATGTTCGTCTTTGTTTGCAGCCAGAGGATTAAACCCCAGCCCTAGCCTGCTCTCCTGGAAATGGAGGGAGAGATATTTGTTTTCCTGGCTGTTAATGAAATATCAATGGATGGATATTTTATTTTGCAGTGAATATCAAATTTTGACACTGGCCTGTCAAGCTCTCATTTTCAAGAGGAACTTTATTTCACACTTCAAGACAGGTTGGGAAATTAGTTTTTTTTCCTCCCCCTCCCCCCACCGAGGTATTTCATTAGGGATTATAAAGTGAGCAGAGTGCAGCCTAATTTTGCCCCCATTTTTAATCCTTCCCTTTCCGTAGCCGATCCGAGCATGTCAAGTTCTACGAACAAAGAGGAACAATTATGTTCCCCCTGACAGAAAAGCAGCAGAGGGGGGTTACATTAGCCAACTCTGCCAAATTTTGAGAGCACATTTGGGGGGGGATAATGTCCCCATTGAACTGGTCGGTTACGAAGTCAACTCAAAGCCAGTGCAGTCCTAGGCTGCATTAAATAGAGCAGGGGTCTTCCAACTTGGCCCTTTTATGACTTGTGGACTTCAACTCCCAGAATTCCTCAGCCAGGCATGCTCAGGCAGGAAACCCTATACCAGGGGTCTTCCAATTTGGCCCTTTTATGACTTGTGGACTTCAACTCCCAGAATTCCTCAGCCAGCGTGCCTGACTGAGGAATTCTGGGAGTTGAAGTCCACAAGTCATAAAAGGGCCAAGTTTGAAGACCCCTGAAATAGAGGGATAGAATCAAGATCACATGAATAAATAAATCATACCAATTTATAATTCCTTGGTAAGTCCACACTTGGATCACTGCATCCAGTTTTGGTCACCAAGATATAAAAAAGATGTTAAGACTCTGGAAAGAGTGCAGAGAAGAGCAACAAAGAGGATTAGGGGGCTGGAGACTAAAACGTATGAAGAACGGTTGCAGGAATTGGGTATGTCTAATCTAACAAAGAGAAGGATTGGGGATGACTTGATAGCGTCTTCCAATATCTGAGGGGCTGTCACAGAGAGGAGGGGGGCAACCTATTCTCCAAAACACCTGAAGGCAAGACAAGAAGCAATGGATGGAAACTAATCAAGGAGAGAAGCAACCTAGAACTAAAGAGAAACTTCCCGACAGTGAGAACAATTAACCAGTGGAACGGTTTGCCTCCAGAACTTGTGAATGCTCCATCACTGGAGGCTTTTAAGAAGAGACTGGACAGCCACTTGTCTGGAATGGTATAGGACAGGGGTAGGCAACCTTGGCTCTTTTATGACTCGTGGACTTCAACTCCCAGAATTCCTGAGCCAGCCATGCTGAGGGGAAAGGGAGAGGTTTCCAAGCTGAGCCATGCTGGCTCAGGAATTCTGGGAGTTGAAGTCCACGAGTCATAAAAGAGCCAAGGTTGCCTATCCTGGTATAGGGTTTCTTGCTTGGGGGGGGGGTGGACTAGAAGATGTCCAAGGTCCCTTCCAATTCTGTTAAGCGGCCCCTTCATTGCAATTCAAGAGACTTAAATCTGTTGGATTTGATACCTGATTTCTCTGCTTGTCATAACTGAAGTTACACAGATAGAGAAACCAAAATCCAGACGTTTGTCTGCCTGATCCTCAATTCAACAGATGTAATTTTCTCCCTCCATTCTGCTTTCTCGTGGGTTTGAAGAGAGCTCAGGGCGAATGTCCTAATAAAAGGGCGTCTAGCTCAAGTTTAGAGAGTGGATTTTTGGGTGCTCTCTGAGCTTGGTTGAATATATTTTATTACCCAATTAGGTAACACCATCAGTGGTAGAAGGGAGTGGGGTTTGTGGAGGAGGAGGAGGAGGAGGAAGGCTGTGGGGTCCTTGGCCTTCTCTGAACTTGGTTGTTTTTTTTACAAATGTTTCATTACTCAACTGGGTAACATCATCCGTGCTAGAAGGGAGAGTGATTTGTGGAGAGGAGGAGGAGGTGGAGGAAGAGGAGGAGGACTGTAGACTCCTTGGTGCTCTCTGAGCTTGGTTGTTTTCTTACAAATGTTTCATTACCCAACTGGGTAACATCCTCAGTGCTAGAAGGAAGTGGGTTTTCCCTTCCTGTTTATATACAAGTAGTTTGCCCTTGTAAACAACAGCAAGAAAACAACACTCCCACTAACATGAAGCAAGCCTCTTGTCTATAAACAGAAAACAAACCCCATTCCCTTCTTGCACTGATGGGGTTACTTATTTTGGTCATGAAATGTCTGCAAGAAAACAGTCAAGCTCAGAGAGCACCAGGGACCCCACTGTGGGCTTCCTTTGATACCTCTCTCCATCTCTCCAAGCAAAACAGTGAAACAATCTTTTGCCTCCTCTTATCCTACCCCATTGCACATGGCTTATTTCAGGTCTCCAGGTGGCCTTTTGTTCCTTGCCACCAAGTTGTGAACACCACAAACTGGGCTGTTTTTTGCACCTATGTACGTATTCTGGCTCCCACCATCTTGAGAATTTGCAGTTAGCATTTTATTATTATCAATATTACCCTCCCCTTCCTTTCCATCTCTCTGAGGTGCAGCAGATGGCCTGGGCCTACAGCATGTTTGCAAATCGTTCAGCATTTCGGATAGTAGTAGTAGTAGTAGTAGTAGTAGTAGTAGTAGTAATAGTAACAACAACAACAACAACAACAACAACAACAACAACAACAACAACAACAACAACAATAATAATAATAATAATAATAATAATAATAATAATAATAATAATAATAATAATAATAATAATAATAATAATAATAATAATAATAATAATAATAATAATAATAATAATAATAATATGGATAATGGATCCCCATTATCAAATGAGGTCTCAGCCCAGGATTAATTTACTGGATCTCAAGATCTACTGTAATTAAGGGTTGGTCTGGTGATAATTGCTAGGAAATGTATGCCTCAGAAATATTCATTTGTCAATGAAGTGTAATTAAGAGCACTGTTTGGGGAAGGATCAATAATTGGATCGTGTGGAACAGATGAGGAAGGGAGGGAGGGAGGGAGGGAGGAGAGAAGACCGAGAACAAGAAAGAGAGAATGAGAAAGAGAAAGAAAGAGGGAAAGAGAATGAGAGAAAGAGAAAGGGAGAAAGGGGAAAGGGAAAGAAAGGGAGAGAGGAAGAGAGACAGAGAAGAAGGAGAGGAGAAAGAGAAGGAGAGAGAGACAGACAGAGAGAGACAACAAGAGAGAAGAATGAAAGAAAAAGAAAGAGAACAAGAAAGGGAGAGAAAATGAAAGAGAGAACAAGACAGGGAGGGAGAAAGAAAGAAAGAAAGAAAGAAAGAAAGAAAGAAAGAAAGAAAGAAAGAAAGAAAGAAAGAAAGAAAGAAAGAAAGAAAGAAAGAAAGAAAGGGAAGGAAGGAAGGAAGGAAGGAAGGAAGGAAGGAAGGAAGGAAAAGAGAGAGAAAGCAAGAGAGAGAATGGGAGAGAGAAGGAAAGAGAGAAAAGAAGAGAAAGGGAGAGAAAGAGAAAATGAGAGGGAGAGAAAGAAAAATTGAGAGAAGGAGAAAGAGAGGAGAGAGAGAGAGAGATGGTGGTGAGACTATTTCCCTGTATGAATCGAAGTCCTCGATAAAGAGAGATTGGAAAGCAGATTTTTCTCCCTCTTCGGCTAACAACTAACCCCTCCCGCCTCGCGCTGGGTCTCCCCGAAGATCATCGTTGCCTTCCTTCCTCCTTCCTTCCTTTTGTTCCCTCTCTTGTTCCTCGCTGCATTGTTCAAGAGGTTTTACAGATTTATTAGAGAGGGAAAGAGTGACAGGTCAAGCCGGGAAGGTAGGGAAGAGCTTGTCGCCCGACAAAGAAGAACCGCTTCCTCCCAGAAAATGTTTTGTTTTTTTTAATCCAGGGGACGTGGCTCTCCTTGTGAAGCTTCTGGGAAATTCACTTCCTGAGCATGTTAATCCCTCACCTTCTCAAACTGGAGGAGCGAGCGGGATTTGCAAAGCGAGGTTCCTTGCATATAATAGGGGAGATTGGCTCCTGGTCACGGGTCCCCGTCTCACAGCGGGCCTTAGACAGAGACGGTTGGCTTCAGCAGCAACACAAAAGGCGGTCGTACGCCTTGCTTGCACAACCGATCTTTCAAACCCATTTCTGGGGGAAAGAAAACAAACAAAAACAGAGAGCAAGAATGCTCAGAGGGAGCCCGCTAGCAGAGGCCGCCCAGATAGGATTTTGATGGCTTTGCTTCTTCGGCGGTTTTGACAATTCCTGTCTCACTCGGGGTAGTTTACCTGATGAGTAACAGAATAGCAGAATTGGAAGGGACCTTAAGAGGCCTTCTAATCCAACCCCTCGCTCCAGGAGGAGACCCTCTCCTATTCTGGACAAATGGCTGTCCAATCTCTTCTTAAAAGCCTCGACTGACATGCAAAGTTAAGAAACTGTGGGGACCCTGGTGCTTTCTGAATTTGGGTTTTTTTTCTTCTCCTTGCAGATGTTTCATGACCCAACTAGGTAACCTCATCAGAGCTAAAAGGCAGTGGGGATTTGTGGAGAGGAGGAGGAGGAGGAGGAGGAGGAGGAGGAGGAGGACTGTGGAGTCCTTGGTGTTCTCAGAGCTTGGTTGTTTTCTTGCAGACATTTCGTGACCCAACTAGGTAACATGATCAGTGCTAGAAGGGAGTGGGGTTTGTTTTCTTTTCATGTACTAGTGGCTTGGTCTGTCAGTGTTGGTGTGAATGTTCTTGGTAAGTCCTTGATTGAGCTGTTCTTTACTGAGATAGTAACCACCCAAGAACAGACAGCAAACCCCCCTCCCTTCTAGCACTGATGATGTTACTTAGTTGGGTCACGAAATGTCTGCAAGGAAACCATCAAGCTCAGAGAGCACCAAGGACCCTCCAGTCCTCCTTCTCATCCTCCTCCTCCTCCTCCTCCTCCTCCTCCTCCCTGTAAACCCCCCTCCCTTCTAGCACTGATGATGTTACCTAGTTGGGTCATGAAACATCTGCAAGAAAACAACCAAGCTCAGAGAGCACCAAGGACCCTCCAGTCCTCCTCCTCCTCCTCCTCCTCCTCCTCCTTCTCCTCTTCCTTCTCCTCCTCCTTCTCCCTTCTAGCACTGATGATGTTACCTAGTTGGGTCATGAAACATCTGCAAGAAAACAACCAAGCTCAGAGAGCACCAAGGACCCTCCAGTCCTCCTCCTCCTCCTCCCCATAAACCCCACTCCCTCCTAGCTCTAATTCTAAAGTTTGTGCAGCAGAGTGTTGTAGGAATCCATTATTTTAACACTTTTCATAAACAAGGCCAGCCCTTTAAGCTATAACGTAGTTCCTTTGTTTCAGCAGGATGTTTTGTTAACTTGGATTTAGAGTTTAGGATGTTGAACCAAGCCACTAAATTCTAATGAAGGTTAAAGCTTTCAGGCAAGAGCAGAGATAAGACCGAAGATTTGAGAATGGAGTGAAAAATTGAGTAGGTTACCCAAATGGGTCCCGGTGGGATGCGATGAGTAAGAGTTGTTGAAAATTCCACTTTTGCGAGCACTGAATGGAATCAAACCAAATAGCCAGAAGGCAAGTCTGCCAGATTACCCCCAAATCCTTCAAGGCAGCCCCAGTGGAATTCTAGACCATATTGAGGAGGGGAAGATCTCTTCCAGCTCTAGTTGAAGAGGCCCCTCATTGGAGATAGCATCCAATAATCCTCAGACAAAATGAGGCTTCAGCAGCATTTCTGCTTTTCCTTGGGAATGGGACTTGTGGTCCTCCAGAGAATTCTTCCAGCTTCAGGACTTAATGAAAATAAGATTAACAGCCGTCTAAGTTGCTTTAATGCAGTGGGGGTGGGGGTGGGGGGAGAGAAAAGGATTGTGCAGTTGCACAAGGTTGGAGAAAAAAAATGGCTTGCCTCTCAATTCTTTCTTTCCTCCTGTCCTGGATCACCATCATCATTCTTGTCACTCAGTCAGTCAGATGTTTAGATTTGGCATTTCTGTCCACCTATCACCCTGCCAACAAAAGTGCGTATAGTCAAGGCCATGGTTTTCCCAGTTGCAATGTATGGCTGTGAAAGCTGGACCATAAGAAAGGCTGAGCGCCAAAGAATGGAGGCCTTTGAACTATGGTGCTGGAGAAGACTCCTGCGAGTCCCCTGGACTGCAAGGCGATCAAACCGATCAGTCCTAGAGGAGATCAACCCCGACTGCTCTTTAGAAGGCCAGATCCTGAAGTTGAAACTCAAGTACTTTGGCCACCTAATGAGAAGGAAGGACTCACTGGAGAAGAGCCTAATGCTGGGAAAGATGGAGGGCAATAGAAGAAGGGGACGACAGAGAAGGAGGTGGCTGGATGGAGTCACTGAAGCAGTAGGCGTGAGCTTAAATGGACTCCAGAAGAGGGCAGAGGACAGGAAGGCCTGGAGGAATGTTGTCCATGGGGTCGCGATGGGTCGGACACGACTTTGCAACTAACAACAACAACAACAACAAATCCACCTATCGAGTCTCAAGGACCATTACTAATATTATTAAAATTAAAATTATTAATATTAAGACCACACTTGGACTACTGGATCCAGTTTTGGTCACCATGATACAAAAAAAAAAGATGTTGAGACTCTAGAAAGGGTGCAGAGAAGAACAACAAAGAGGATTGGAGGGCTGGAGACTAAAACGTATGAAGAACGGTTGCAGGAATTGGGTATGTCTAATCTAACAAAGAGAAGGATTGGGGATGACTTGGGAGCATCTTCCAATATCTGAGGGGCTGTCACGGAGAGGAGGGGGCCAACCTGTTTTTCAAAGCACCTAAGGGAAAGGCAAGAAGCAACAGAGGGAAACTAATCAAGGAGAGAACCAGCCCAGAATTAAGGAGACATTAAGAGAACAATTAACCAGTGGAACGGCTTGCCTCTAGAAGTTGTGAGGGCTCCATCACTGGAGATTTTTAAGAAGAGACCAGGCAGCCATTTGCCTGAAATGGTATATAGGTTCTCCTGCTTGAGCAGGAGGTTGGACTAGAAGACCTCCAAGGTCCCTTCCAACTCTGTTATTCTGTTGTTCTGTTATTAAACTCACTAAGGTAGGAGATGAAAGAACTAAACTGGGACTAATCAGAATCTTGCAGTGTATTTTTTCTCATATTTACTGTCACAGAAGAGAAGGAGTTTTGAGTTCATTATGATTCTTCATCTGGGCAAGGAAAGGCCCTGGATAAATATGGGTTTTGACTTGGATTTCTAGGTCCTAAACTTTGGTGCTCTTTCTGAGCACGGTTGTTTTCTTGCAGATGTTTCATGACCCAAGTAGGTAACATCATCAGTGCTAGAAGGAGTGGGATTTACACTCTGTTTATATATGAATGGCTCATTGGTGGGAATGTTCTTGGTGGGGCTTCGATTAGGCTGTTGTTAGCTTATTTGCCTGTGTTGTCTGAGAAAGGAAACCCCACTCCCTTCTAGCACTGATGACATGACCTAGTTGGGTCATGAAATGTCTGTAAGAAAACAACCAAGCTCACAGAGCATCAAGGACCCCAGAGCAATACTCCTCCTCCTCCTCCTCCTCCTCCTCCTCCTCCTCCTCCTCTCCTCCTCTTCTTCTTCTTCTTCTTCTTCTTCCCCCTTCTCCTCCTCTTCTTCTTCTTCTGCTTCTTCTTCTTCTTCTGCTTCTCCTCTTCTTCTTCTCCTTCTCTTCTTCTTCTCTCTCCTCCTCCTCCTCTTCTTCTTCTTCTCCTCCTCCTTCTCCTTTTCTCCTCCTCCTCCTCCTCTCTTCTTCTTCTTCTTCTTCCCCTTCTCCTCCTCCTCTTCTTCTCCTCCTCCTCCTCCTCTTCTTCTTCTTCTTCTTCTTCTTCTGCTCCTCCTTCTCCTCTTCTTCTTCTTCTTCTTCTTCTTCTCCTCCTTCTCCTTTTCTTCTTCTCTTCTTCTTCTTCTTCTTCCTTTTCTTCTTCTTTTTGTTTTTCTTCTTTTTCTTTTTCTTTTTCTTTTTCTTCTTTTTCTTTTTCTTCTTCTTCTTCTTCTTCTTCTTCTTCTTCTTCTTCCCCTTCTCCTCCTCTTCTTCTTCTTCTGCTTCTCCTCCTCCTCCTCTTCTTCTTCTTCTCCTTCTCCTTTTCTTCTTCTCCTCCTCCTCTTCTTCTTCTTCTGCTCCTCCTCTTCTTCTTCTTCTTCTGCTCCTCCTCTTCTTCTTCTTCTTCCTTCTCCTCCTCCTCTTCTTCTTCTTCCTTCTCCTCCTCCTCTTCTTCTGCTCCTCCTCTTCTTCTTCTTCTTCCTTCTTCTCCTCCTCTTCTTCTTCCTCCTCCTCCTCTTCTTCTTCTTCTGCTCCTCCTTCTCCTCCTCTTCTTCTTCTTCTTCTCCTCCTTCTCCTTTTCTTCTTCTCCTCCTCCTCTTCTTCTTCTTCTGCTTCTCCTTCTCCTCCTCCTCTTCTTCTTCTCCTTTTCTTCTCCTCCTCCTCCTCCTCTTCTTCTTCTTCTTCTCCTCTTCTTCTTTTTCTCCTCCTTCTCCTTTTCTCCTCCTCCTCCTCCTCCTCCTCCTTTCTGCAGATTCCCTTGTAGCACTGATTACATGGCCTAGTTGGGTCATGAAATGTCTGGTTTAATGAAAAGTTCTAGTTTAATGAAAAGAAGGACCAGGGGTGAGATGATAGCAATGTTCCAATATTTGAGAGGCTGTCATAGAGATGAGGGAGTCAGCTTATTTTCCAAAGCACCAGAAGGCAAGACAGGAGGCAGCGGATGGAAACTAATCAAGGAGAGAAGCAACTTAGAACTAAGGAGAAATTTCCTGACAGAACAATTAACCAGTGGAACTGCTTGCCTCCAGACGTTGCAGGTGCTCCAACACTGGAGGTTTCCAAGAAGAGATTGGGCAGCCATTTGTCTCAAATGTTATAGGGTCTCCTGCCTGAGCAGAGGTTGGACTAGAAGACCTCCAAGGTCCCTTCCCACTCTGTTATTCTGTTATCTCTCTGCCCAAAACCCCTGTCGTGAAGTAGGGAAGGAGCTGGTTTAGAAACCAGGAGATCCAGGTTGTCCTCCTTTTTCAGACAACGAAGTTCCATGGGTGACATGGAACTTGGGTCTCCTTCTTTCTAAACCAGCTCCTTCCCTACTTCACGACAGGGGTTTTGGGCAGGGACAATAACAGAATAAGAGGCAGGAGACCCTGTGCCATTTCAGACAAGTGGCTGTCCAGTCTCTCCTTAAAAACCTCCAGTTTCTTTCCCAACCCAACTCACCTCACCGGGTTGTTGCGGAGGAAAGCAGGATTCTGAGTTGAGCCCTTGTTATCTTCAAGAGAAAAGGAGAACGATTGAAGACAAGCAACAGGGGAGACATGATAGCAGTCTTCCAATATTTGAGGGGCTGTCACAGAGAGGAGAGGATCAACCTATTTTCCAAAGCACCTGAAGGCCAGACAAGGAATAACTGATCAAGGAGAGATTCAACCTAGAAAGAAGGAGGAATTTTCTGACAGGGAGAACAATCAACCAATGGAACAACCTGCCTTCAAAAGTTGTGGGCGCTTCATCACTGGAGGCTTTGAAGAAGAGACCGGACTGCCCTTTGTCAGAAATGGTATAGGGTTTCCTGCTTGGGTGGGGGGGCGGGTTGGGCTAGATGACCTCCAAGCTCCCTTCCAACTCTGTTATTCTATATAAGTTCTACAATCCACGGTAGACCTCTTCGTGATGTTGGGTTGTTGTTGTTTTTTGCTTCCTCCTTGGACTCACTTCCGTTTCTCTTTTTCCCTCCCCGCAGGGAGCATCGTCCAGCCTGGTGGTCAAGTTTGCCGACACGGACAAGGAGCGCACCATGCGCCGAATGCAGCAAATGGCGGGTCAGATGGGCATGTTCAACCCCATGGCCATACAGTTTGGAGCATACGGCGCGTACGCACAGGCAGTGAGTGTCCACACAACAAGGGGGTTCTGAGGGGTGGGACTTGGCTCCACGGTTGAAGATCAGAAGGGATTCCCAAATGTGCTTTTTCAGCAGGTAGTTGGACTTTCTTGTTTTTCTTTGAAGACGTTTCGCTTCTCATCCAAGAAGCTTCTTCAGCTCTGACCGGATGGTGGGGAATGGAAGGATTTATACTCCTTGCAGACAGCTGGTCATTTGCATCCTTTTAGAGAGTCGTTGAGGCCACCTGGAGGTTTGTCTGTGTCCTCAGGGTCACCTGAGTGGTGCAAATGGCTGTGGAGCCTTCTTGGCTGCAGGATGTTTTTCTGCCCTGTGTCCCTTCCCTTCCATTTGTGACCCTGAGGACACAGATAAACCTCCAGGTGGCATCAACGACTCCCTAAAAGAATGCAAATGACCAGCTGTCTGCAAGGAGTATAAATCCTTCCCTTCCCCACCATCCGGTCCGAGCTGAAGAAGCTTCTTGGATGAGAAGCGAAACATCTTCAAAGGAAAACAAGAAAGTTTTCAATTGCCTCCTGAAAAAAGCACCTTGGGGGGACAGCCATGACCTGGATGACGGAGAATCTCCGTCATTCCATGAACCCACAGGTAGTCCTTGGCTTACGACCACAACTGGGCCCAAAATTTATGTTGCTAAGTGAGACAGTTGTTCAGTCCATTTTGCCCCGTTTTACCACCTTTCTTGCCAGAGTTGTGAAGTGAATCACTGCAGTTGTCAAATTGGGAACACGGGTTCTTAAGCGAATCGGGCTTCCCCCGTTGACTTTGTTTGTCAGAAGGTTGCAGAAGGGGGTCAGGTGACCCCGGCACCCTGCGGCCGTCATAGATATGGTTTATAAATGAATAAAATGATTTCTTCTCTCAGATTGCTCTCTGGAGTTTGATTTTAAATAGTCACCGACTTTCTTTCTCTAGCCTGCAAATATATTTATTCTTGCTGTTGCGGTCCAGTGTTTTTTTTTGTTTGTTTTGTTTTTTGGGGGGGGGGGGTTGAAAAAAAATTATTGATTTTCTAATTTCATATTTAAATATTTGAAAAGCAACATGGAGGCTGAGTTGGTCAATAATTCAATAACATAGAAATATCTTTAGTACAGATCTCAAACTATTACATTAAACATTTCCTCTCTTTTCCCCTGTCTCATCTTTAAATTAACACCATTCTTATTATATCGATTACGTAAAAATAACTTTCTTACATTTATCAATAATTTTTGTTTATACAGATCCTAGTTGCTTTAACGTTCCATCTTTTTAGACAATCAATGTCCTCTATTTAGTTTTTCCCAATTTTTAGTTTCTCATTAATATTTAAATTTAACGTTTGGTATTTATAATTTCCAAGTTTTAAATAACCCCAATTCCCTTTATGACAATTCATCACAAGATCTAATGTTCAGGATACATGTCTTATCTATTTGAATTCTCACCATTTTACATCAAGTAATTAATAATACAATATAACATTCTTATTTTCTGGTAATTTCCAAATATCTTAAATTTAGTAACCAAAATTTCTCTTATTTCAACATTTAATACTTCCTCTCTTTTTCTCTTAAGATCTACTATCTCATATTTAAGCTAGTAGTTTTTATTATTACCACTAAGTAAAAACATATTTATTACATTCATCAATAGATTTTTAGCTTATATATATATATCTTAATTACCTTTACATTTAACCTTTATAAGCAAATCAATGTTCAAATTTAACTGTTAATATTTGTACTTTCAAGTTTTAAATGACCAAAGTTTGGTTTATCTCAATTCATAACAATATCTAGTATTGAAAGTACACATCTTATCTATTTAAGTATGTTCTATTTTAATTCTCACTGATAAGTCAAAACCCCAATTTTCTTCAGTCTTATTCTGGCTTTCTTTCTTTGCCAAATCATCTTCCATGTCCATGCTTTTGAATCATCAAATAAATCTCCCTGTGTTGTTATGTATATTGTTTGACGTAGAAAAAGCCATCCGGTCGCCATTTTTTTGAGAAGACTAACAAATCGTCTCTCTATTTTTCCATCTTGACGTAGTTGGACTTATGACCATATTTCACACTTATAACCGTTGCAGCATCCCCATGTTCACATGATCCAAATTCAGATGCTTGGCCGCTGGTTCGTATTTATGACGGTCGTGGTTTCCTGGGGTCACGTGATCCCCTTTTTGCACCCTTCTGACAAGCAAAGTCCACGGGGGAAGCCGGGTTCACTTAACAACCGTGCTATTTGTTTAATCACTGCAGTGATTCACTTAACAGCTGTGGCCACGAAAGTCACAAAATGGGGCAAAGCTGACTCAACAACTGTCTCGCTTAGCCACAGAAATTTTAGGCTCAGAGTTGGTCGTAGGTTGAGGACTCCCTGTACTGTAGCTGCAAGTCTTCGCTCTCCATTCCACATGGTGGGAATGACCAGGACCCATTAAGAAAAATCCCAAATAAGCCCACCGGCCCCAAAGGGATCCAAATCCTCCCTCTAGATCCCATGTTTAGATCTAGCTGGTGAAATTGCTACCAGAAATGGTGTCAATCAAATACAATAGATTTCAGAATAACAGAATAGCAGAGTTGGAAGGGATCTTGAAGGTCTTCTAGTCCAACACCCTGCTCAAGCAGGAGACCCTATACCAGGGGTAGGCAACCTTGGCTCTTTTATGACTCGTGGACTTCAACTCCCAGAATTCCTGAGCCAGCTATGCTAAAGTCCATGAGTCATAAAAAGTTCATGAGTCATAAAAGAGCCAAGGTTGCCTACCCCTGCCCTATACAGAATAACAGAATAACACAATAACACAATAACACAATAATAGAGTCGGAAGGGACCTTGGAGGTCTTCTAGTCCAACCCCCTGCTCAAGCAGGAGACCCTATACAGAATAGCACAATAACACAATAAGACAATAATAGTCAGAAGGGACCTTGGAGGTCTTCTAGTCCAACTCCCTGCTCAAGCAGAAAACCCTATACAGAATAATAGAATAACACAATAACACAATAAGACAATAATAGTCGGAAGGGACCTTGGAGGTCTTCTAGTCCAACCCCCTGCTCAAGCAGGAGACCCTATACAGAATAACACAATAACACAATAAGACAATAATAGTCGGAAGGGACCTTGGAGGTCTTCTAGTCCAACTCCCTGCTCAAGCAGGAGACCCTATACAGAATAATAGAATAACACAATAACACAATAACAGAGTCGGAAGGGACCTTGGAGGTCTATCTAGTCCAACTCCCTGCTCAAGCAGAAAACCCTATACAGAATAATAGAATAACAGAGTAACGGAATAACACAATAACACAATAACAGAGTCGGAAGGGACCTTGGAGGTCTTCTAGTCCAACCCCCTGCTCAAGCATGTCCTTGTATGTCCTCCCACGCACAACGGTCCCATCAGAGTTCAGATGCACAGTGACCCTCCTAGCCTCCGTCTCGGAAAAACACAAAAGCATTTCCTGTCCTCCCCTCCTAGCCCCTCCCCACTGCCAGCACCCATTACTTTTCACTGGTGAGTTTTATAAATCCATCTGCTCATCGCTCTGGACAATCCTGTCCGTGAATGCCAGATGAACAGGAGGGACCTTTCAAAAGCAAAAGCAAAGGCTGCCATTGTGCAAGCACAGAAAAGGACTTCTAATCACTCCATCAGCAATTACAAAGAATTGCTAATTAAAATGTGAAAGTGTCTTGCATGGGCCTGTGGGAAGAAAGAGGAATTAACCATCCGAGAGGAAGCTGCCACTTCCACAGCCAGAGTTCCTGGAAGGTCCCGTTCATTCCGCCTTTCCAGGCTGCATTTCAAACACATTTAAGGAGCTCTCATGCGAGGAAGGAAGGAAGGAAGGAAGGAAGGAAGGAAGGAAGGAAGGAAGGAAGGAAGGAAGGAAAGAAGGGAGAGAGAGAGAGAGAGAGAGGATGGAGGAGAATGGGAGAGAGGGAGAAGGAAGGAAGGAAGGAAGGAAGAAGGAAGGAAGGAAGGAAGGAAGGAAGGAAGGAAGGAAGGAAGGAAGGAAGGAAGGAAAAAGAAGGGAAGGAAGGAAGGAGGAAGGAAGGAAGGAAGGAAGGAGAGAGAAGAAGGAAGGTGATGGGGAGGAAGGAAGGAAGGAGGGAGGCAGGCAGGAAGGAAGGGAGGGAGGGAGGAAGGAAGGAAGTTAAAAGGAGGGAGGGAGGGAAGGAAGGAAAGGAGGGAGGAGGGAGGAAGGAAAAAGAAGGGAGGAGGAAGGAGGAAAGAAGGGAGGAAGGAAGGAAAGAAAGAAAAGAAGGTCACTCAAGAGAGGGAGGGGGAAGGAAGGAATTTTTTCCCAATATTAACATTTTGGATGATCTCCATGAATAGAGATCAAGCCATGGAGCCAGACAATATGAAGACAAGGTTTCCCCAAGAAGAGCCGGGTGGCAGGACAAGCCCTGGCCCCAGCCCTTCCCCCCCCCCCTTCCCCATCTCTCCCCTCCCATGAAATGAGCAGGGCAGCCCTGGAGGGTCAAGGGCTGGGAGGCCCTGCAGACCCTCTCAGCTGACCAGGACGTTTGCAGAAAGCCCCCTTCCTTTTGGCTCCCTTGAGGCCTGCTCTCCCTCCCTCCCTCCCTCCCTCTCTCTTTCAAATTGTCATTCGGCTAAAGAAATCTTAGTTAATTAATTGCATACGTTTTTGGGCAAATAAGTTATTAATGAGCACATTAAGTCTGCATACATTTGCAGATGAGGACAAAATCATAATTCTGAAAGGACAAAAAAGTAAACTTTTAATTTTCAGAAAATGCGTATCCTGGCAGGGCTGCCATCCCCGTTAAGAGAGGCACCCTCTGGTTCCTCTCTAAGGTGCTGGGAGGGCAAAGGTTGGGTCAGACAGAGAAGTCACCGTCTTCAGCAAGAGCGACTGGCTTCCCAGGGCTGAGATGGACACCTCAACACCCTGATAGAAACAGAGGGAGGGAGGGAGGGAGGGAAGAGAGAGAGAGAGAGAGAGAGGGAGAAAGAAAAAGGGAGGAGGGACGAAGGAAGGAGTGGAGGGAGAGAGAGAGAGGAAGGAAGGAAGGAAGGAAGGAGAGAGAAAGAAAGAGAAAGAGAAAGAGAAAGAGAAAAAAAGAGAAAGAGAGAGGGAGGGAGGACAAGTGTGGGAAGTCAGAGAAGAGAAGAAGGAATGAAGAAGGAAGGAAAAAGAAGGAAAAGAGAAGAAGAAGAAAAGAAGGAAGAAAGAGAAGAAGGGAAGGAAGGAAGGAAGGAAAAGGAAGGAAAGAGAAGGAAGAAGGAACGAGAAGTAACAAGAGGAAGAAATGAGGAGAAAGGAGAAAGAAATGGAGGGAGGGAGGAAGTGTGGGAGATTTTTTCATGGAGAAAGAAAAGGAAGAAGGAAGAGAAAGAAGGAAGGAAGAAAGGAAGAAGGAGAAAGAGAAAGAGAAAAGGAAGAGAAGTCTAAGAGAAAGAGAAGAGAAGAGAAGGAAGGAAGGAGAAGAAGGAGAGAAAGAGAAGAGAAAGTGAGGAGTGTGAAGTCAGATTTTCCTTCGTAAGAAAGAGGAAGAGAAAGAGAAAGAGAAGGGAGGGAGGGAGGAAGTGTGGGAGATTTTCCTTCAATGGAAGGAAGGAAGGAAGGAAGGAAAGAGAAAGAGAAGGAAGGAAGGAAGGAAGGAAGAAGAGAAAGAGAAAGAGAAAGAGAAAGAGAAGGAAGAAGAGAAAGAGAAAGAGAAAGAGAAGGAAGGAAGGAAGGAAGGAAGGAGAATGAGGAAGAGAAAGAGAAAGAGAAAGAGAAGGGAGGGAGGGAGGGAGGGAGGGAGGGAGTGTGGGAAGTCAGATTTTCCTTCGAAGGAAGGAAGGAAGGAAGGAAGGAAGGAAGGAAGGAAGGAAGGAAGGAAGGAAGGAAGGAAGGAGAAATAGAAAGGAGGGAGGAAGGAAGGAAGGGAGAGGGAGGGAGGGAGGGAGGAAAAGAAAGAGGGAAGGAAGGAGGACACAGAGAGGGAAAGCCTTTAATTTCATTTAAATCAGACCCCATTTAAATAAAACCCAAAGCAAAGGATGGGCCCTCGCTAGGATGGGCGCACTCAGCAAGCCGGTTTCCCACACCCAAATCTGATCGCAGCCCCATTATAGATCTGCCTTTCGACTGGCTAAGCCCCCCTTCCCAAGCCTCCTTATAGGGAATATTAGCCCCGGAGTTCCACGCTTCCAACGAAGATCCACGCCCACGCCGAGACACGCGCCCACCGCGCGCGCCTCTAAGCTCTGCTAGCCCACAGCGCAGGAATAGAGTGGCAGCTTTCTGAGTCGGGATCCGCCACAAGGGGGCGCCGTCCCGAGGAACACTTATGACAGGAAACTGAGCGTTGCTTTTTCTATCCAGCCAGAAAAAGTTGGGGAAATGTGAGTTTTGCCAGCAGGGACTGTAAGAATAATAATAATAATAAAAAAAAAAAACCACCAGACTAGGGACCGTATTTAGCTCCACGTGCTTCCTTCAAGACAGAAGAATAAACCTGCAGAACCAGAGCAGAGCAGGCATAAAGCAGTGACAGAACCCCGTGTGACATAGTTCAGTTCGATTATTCGAGTCAGTTTCTACATCTGTTGACCTCAAACTCCCGGTTTGTTCTCTGTTTACAAGATAGGGGCTTGTTTATATGCTAGTGGTTGGTGATCCAGGAACCGCCAAGAACAATCCCATCAACACGGCCAGGGCAAGCCCCTTGCCTAGAAACAGAGAGCAACACCCTACATTCTACACAGCCTCTCTTCTCACACAACTGCACAACTGTTGCAAGGACCGGAACTCAAGTCGACTTTTTATTTGGGCCTCAATTTGGGGAATCATCCCAGAAAAGTATCTCCTTCTCCTCCTTTTCCTCCACCGCTTATTCCTCTCCTCCTTCTCCTCTTCCTCCTCCTCCTCCTCCACTACTGCTTTCCTCTCCTTCTCCTTTTCCCCTCTTTCCTCCTCCTCCCTCTCCATCTCCTGGTCCTTCTTCTCCTACATATCCTTCTCTCCCTTCTCCTGCTGCTTCCTCTCCTTCTCCTTTTCCTCCTCTTCCTCTTCTTCCTTCTCCTTCTCCTGCTTCTCCTTCTACCTATCCTTCTCTTCCTCCTCCTCTTCCACCTCCTCCTCCTGCTGCTTCCTCTCCTTTTCCTTTTCCTCCTCTTCCTCTTCCTCAACTTCCTCTTCCTTCTCCTTCTCCTGCTTCTCCTTCTACTTCTCCTCTCCCTTCTCCTCTTCCTCCTCCTCCTCCTTCTCCTCCTCCTGCTGCTTCTCCTTCTCCTACCTATCCTTCTCCTCTCCCTCCTCTCCTCCTTCTCCTTTTCGTCCTCTTCCTCTTCCTTCTCCTGCTTTTCCTTCTCCTGCTTCTTCTCCTTCTCCTTCCTCCTCCTCCTCCTCCTCCTCTTCCTCTTTCTTCTTCTCCATGGGATCCCTTGAGGCTGGGTTCAAAGGCAAGAGTTTTGAACATCCACCCCAGTTCTGGCAAGAGGCCAGGTGCTGTCCTCCCCCCGCGCCCCGCTGCTGCTCTGCTAGTGAATGCGTGATATTTTTTCCCTGTTCTCTTTGTTCCAGCTGATGCAGCAACAGGCCGCCATCATGGCCTCCGTGGCGCAAGGCGGCTACCTAAACCCCATGGCGGCCTTCGCAGCAGCCCAGATGCAGCAGATGGCCGCCCTCAACATGAACGGGCTGGCGGCCACCCCCATGACCCCCACCTCAGGTAAGCATCGGAAGAGCACCGGAGGCCCATCAGCAGCACCAAACACTTTTAATGCAGGTAGTCCTCGGCTTACAACCATTCGTTTAGTGACCGTTCAAGGTGACAACGACACTGAAAAAAGCGACTTGAGGGACCCTTATTCACACTTACGTCCAGTGGTGGGATTCAAATACCTGAACATCCGGTTCTCTACGTGGATGCAGGCCTGGGCCTCCGAGGCCTAGAATGGACTTCCAGAAGTGACATCAATGCACTTCCGGCGGGCCATTCTAGGCCTGGGAGGTCTCCACCAGGCCTAGAACAGACTTCTGGAAGTGACATCCACGCACTTCCGGTGGATCGTTCTAGGCCTGGGAGGTCTCCACCAGGCCTAGAATGGACTTCTGGAAGTAACATCCATGCACTTCCTGTGGGCTGTTCTAGGCCTGGGAGGCCTCCTCCAGGCCTCCGAGGCCTAGAACAGACTTCCAGAAGTGACATCAATGCACTTCCGGCAGGCCATTCTAGGCCTGGGAGGTCTCCACCAGGCCTGGAACGGACTTCCAGAAGTGACATCCATGCACTTCCGGTGGGTCGTTCTAGGCCTGGGAGGTCTCCACCAGGCCTAGAACGGACTTCCGGAAGTGACATCCATGTACTTCCTGTGGGCTGTCCTAGGCCTGGGAGGCCTCCTCCAGGCCTCCGAGGCCTAGAACAGACTTCCAGAAGTGACATCAATGCACTTCCGGTGGGCCATTCTAGGCCTGGGAGGTCTCCACCAGGCCTAGAACGGACTTCCAGAAGCAGCATGGGTTCAGCCGGTTCTCTGAACTCAACAAAATTTAGCTACTGATTCTACCGAACTGGTGCAAACCGGCTGAATCCCACCACTGCTTACATCCCTTTGCAGCCCCCCCATGGCCACATGATCCACATTCAGACAGCTTGGCAACTGACTCATGTTTATGACGGTCGCGCTGTTCCGGGGTCACGTGATCCTCCTTTTGCGACCTCCTGGCAAGCAAAGACAACGGGGAAGCCAAACAGAATAACAGGAGTCGGAAGGGACCTTGGAGGTCTTCTAGTCCAACCCCCTGCCTAAGCAGGATGCCCTATCACATTTCAGATGAATTTCAGATTGCTTTGAAGTGTCTTCTGGATGTGACTTATCCATCTACAGGGAGTCCTCGAATTACAGCCATTTCTTTAGTGACCATTTGACGGCACAACGGCACTGCAAAAAAGGGATTTGTGACCGTTTTCACACTGACGACCCTTGCAGCATTCCCCCATGGTCACGTAATCAAATTCAGACTCTTGGCAACTGACTCATATTTATGACGGCTGCAGTGTCCCAGGATCACGTGATCATATCTTGCGACCTTCTGACAAGCAAAGTCAGAATGGGGAAGCCAGATTCACTTTACAACTGTGTCACCCGACTTAACAGCTGCTGTGATTCACTTAACAACTGTGGCCGGAAAGGTCGTAAAATAGAGCAAAACTTGCTTCACAATGGTCTTGCTTAGCAATGGAATTTGGGGGCTCAGTCATGGTCGTAAGTCGAGGAATGTCTGAAATTGTATAGGATCTCCTGCTTGGGCAGGGGGCTGGACTAGAAGACCTCCCAGGTCCTTTCCAGCTCTATTCTGATTCTGACTACCTCTATATACTCAACCAATGAATGCAATTGATTGACGCTCTGCCTTTCCCCTCCCGACCTCTAGGTGGCAGCACGCCTCCAGGCATCACCGCACCAGCCGTGCCTAGCATCCCCTCCCCCATCGGGGTGAATGGTTTCACTGGTCTCCCGCCGCAACCGAATGGGCAACCTGCAGCAGAAGCCGTCTTTGCCAATGGCATCCATCCTTACCCAGGTAGGACAAAATGGCGACATTGGGACCTCTTGCTTCGGCTTTGATGGCTGGGGAATTCTGGGAGTTGAAGTCCACCCATCTTCGAATAGGCAAGGTGGAGAAACACTGCAGCAGAAGCTACTCAAAGACCAAGGAACCGCCATAACTCTTGTAAGATAACTCCACTACTTGGGTTCACTAAAAAAAAAAAAGAAATCCTCCCTTTTATGACTCTGTAATACCTTAATAGAATTCTTTATTTTTTCTTGGCCAAGTGTGATTGAACACACAAGGAATTTGTCTCCGGTGCAGAAGTCTACATACAAGCAACAAGTGATAAATCATGATCATATTCAATAATAAGAATAGAATAGAATAGAATAATAGAATAGAATAGAATAGAATAGAATAGAATAGAATAGAATAGAATAGAATAGAATAGAATAGAATAGAATATGGAATGGAGAATAGAATAGAATAGAATAGAACAGAACAGAACAGAACAGAACAGAACAGAAGAATGGAATGGAATGGAATGGAATGGAATGGAATGGAATGGAATAGAATAGAATAGAATAGAAATAGAATAGAATAGAATAGAATAGAATAGAATAGAATAGAATAGAATAGAATAGAATAGAATAGAACAGAATAGAACAGAATAGAACAGAATAGAACAGATCAGAATAGAAGAATAGAATAGAGCAGAACAGAACAGAACAGAAGAATGGAATGGAATGGAATGGAATAGAATAGAATAGAATAGAATAGAATAGAATAGAATAGAATAGAATAGAATAGAATAGAATAGAATAGAATAGAATAGAATAGAATAGAATAGAATATGGAATGGAGAATAGAATAGAATAGAATAGAATAGAATAGAATAGAATAGAATAGAATAGAATAGAATAGAATAGAATAGAATAGAATAGAATAGAATAGAATAGAATAGAATAGAATAGAATATGGAGTGGAGAATAGAATAGAATGGAATGGAATGGAATGGAATGGAATGGAATGGAATGGAATGGAATGGAATGGAATGGAATGGAATGGAATGGAATTCTTTATTGGCCAAGTGTGATTTGACACACAAGGAATTTGTCTCCGCTACAGAAGCTCACAGTCTACATACAAGCAACAAGTGATATATTGTGATCTTAATCATCATAAAATACATTCATCATAAATCATAAGATACAACAATCAGTGATAGTCATAGGATATTAAATAAGCAATCAACATAAATCATACTAGGATACTAAATGAAACAATTAATATAAATCATAAGATGCAAACAAGAAAGTTATAGTCATAAGAAGATAAGGAGATAGGTAATAGGAAAAATGAGAAGGACAATAGCAATAGAGCCTTACTTCTGGAGGCAAGCAGTTCCACTGATTAATTAACAAATAACAGAGTTGGAAGGGACCTTGGAGGTCTTCTAGTCCAACCCCCTGCTCAGGCAGGAAACCCTATACCATTTCAGACAAATGGCTGTCCAATCTCTTCTTAAAAACCTCCAGTGTTGGAGCATTCACACCTTCTGGAGGCAAGTTGTTCCACTGGTTAATTGTTCTAACTGTCAGGAAAATGGTCACAACTCTCAGAAGTTGTGGGTGCTCCATCACTAGAGGCTTTCAAAAAGAGACTGAATAACCACCTGTCTGAAATGGTATAGGGTCCCCTGATCGAGCAGGGGGTTGGACTAGAAGACCTCCAAGGTCCCTTCCAACTCTATTATTCTATGTTCTGTGTTCCCTTTTTACGGCCCTTCCATCAAGCCAGAATCCTTGTCAAAGCAGCCGAGAAGCCTCCGCCCCCTAAGCCAAGAATGCCAGCTCAGCGCATTGCTTCGGTTATTGTAGTTATTGTTGTGTCTGAATGCCTAATTAATTGCAACAGTAAATGCACACTCCCTTAATCACTGCATCAGCTGTCCTAATCAATCTTCATAATACAGAATCGGTAGTATCGCACCCATGAATTTTAATCTACATAAATTGTGGGAAACGGCTCACAAGCTTGTTGTACCAAATGATATAATTATGGATATAGATTAAGGTTGGGGAGAATGATTTAAATTGGATTTGGGAAGAGGTTGACAGGGGGAGCTCTCCATTATATATTTGTTTTAATCCTGACCTTGCAATGCCTATCCTTAAAAATGAGAGTCTTGGTCTTCCCCCAGTTGTTTTGGCCGCTTGCAAAACTGTAGTGCTAAACATTCTTATTCTGCTGATTTGTTGGGATTGTGGCTGGAAAAATGGAAGTCTGAAGTGCATTTGTGAAGTACAGAGATTCTAAGAAGGGCTGGAATAATTTTTGCAAATTATAAGCAGACGCTAAGTTCCACATGGAATGAGTTCCATTGCTAAATCCGAAAAGCTTGAAGACTTTGGTGCAAGCAGATGGATATCTCAGGAAAGAAAATTATGGTGGGAGTTGAAGTCCACAAGTTTTGAATAGAACAGAACAGAACAGAATAGAATAGAATTCTTTATTGGCCAAGTGTGATTTGACACACAAGGAATTTGTCTCCGGTGCAGAAGCTCTCATTGTACATACAAACAGCAAGTGATAAATCGTGATCATAATCATAAAGTACATTCATCATAAATCATAAGATAGAACACGCAGTGATAGTCATAGGATACTAAATAAGCAATCAGCATAAATCATAATAGGATACTAAATAAAAGCATAAATCAACATAAATCTTGAGAGACAAACAACAAAGTTATAGTCATAAGAAGCTAAGGAAATAGGTAATAGGAGAGATGAGAAGGATAATAAGTAATACAGCCCTGGCAGTTGCAGTTTGCAGTAGACAGTTGCCAAGTTTGGAGATCCCTGCTCTAAACTGAGAAATCGAGGAGAGAAGCAATCTGGAATTAAGGAGAAACTTCCTAACTGTGAGAACAATTAACCAGTGGAACAGCTTGCCTCCAGAAGTTGTGGGTGCTCCATCACTGGAGGTTTTCAAGAAGAGATTGGATAGCCACCTGTCTGACATGGTATAGGGCAGGGGTAGGCAACCTTGGCTCTTTTATGACTCATGGACCTCAACTCCCAGAATTCCTCAGCCAGGCACGCTTTCTGAGGAATTCTGGGAGTTGAAGTCCACAAGTCATAAAAGGGCCAAGTTTGAAGACCCCTGCCCGAGTGGGAGACCTCCAAGGTCCCTTCCAACTCTGTTATTCTGGATGATTCCTTGTCTTACAACAGGGGTCTTCAAACTTGGTCCTTTTATGACTTGTGGACTTCAACTCCCAGAATTCCTCAGCCAGGCACGCTTTCTGAGGAATTCTGGGAGTTGAAGTCCGCAAGTTATAAAAGGGCCAAGTTTGAAGACCCCTGTCTTAGATCCTCCCTGGGGGAGGGGAGGGGGGAAGGATGCATCAAAGATGACCCAGCTCTGATGTACCTGAAACAAATGTTCCACTCAAATCACCTGCAGTTGTGAAGTGAACACGGGGGTCGTTAAGCGAAACTGGCTTCCCCTGTTGACTTTGCAAATGGCGGTCATAGGATCCCAGGACGCTGCAAACTTCACAAATATATCCTGGTTGCAAAGCATCTGGATTTTGATCATATAAACGTGGGGATGTTGTGATGGTTATAAGGGCAAAGTATGTTTTTTTTTCTTTTTCTTTTTTTATAAAGTTTTATTAATTATTTTTTTTATAGAGTTCAATAGTAATCATTCATCAAAAACATGTTGTCTGAGTATCTTATTCACTAATACAAATTAAATTCCTGATCCCTAAATCTTTTCTCTAACCATTGATAAAATAGGTCCCAAGTTTGAAAATGTTGTTTCTTCTTTTTCTTTTCCACCTTAAAGTAAGTCTGTCCATTTCCGCACAGTCTAGTATTTTTTTAATTATTTCTTCTTCTGGTGGTGTTTCTTCATTCTTCCAGTATTGGGCAAATATAATTCTTGCCGCTGTTAATCACATGTAAAATCAAATATCTTATCAAGTTTTTCTGGCATTATAACTAGTAAAAGAAAATCAGGTTTATAGTCTATGTGTTTCTCTAATTATGGTTTTTTTCAATGCCATTGTAACTTTGAACGGTCATTAAACAAATGGTTGTAAGTTGAGGATTTCTTGTACAAATAAGCAATTTACAAAACAATACACTCCCTGTACAAACAAGGAATTTAGAAGTTGTGGGTGCTCCATCTCTGGAAGTCCATGGAGATTCTCAACCATCCAGACCATGGTTTTCCCAAAGGTGCTTTTTCCCAAAGGCAATTGGACCTTCTTGGTTTATAATAATAATAATAATAATAATAATAATAATAATAATAATAATAATAATAATAATAATAATAATAATAATAATAATAATAATAATAATAATAATAATAATAATAATAATAATAATAATAAAGAAGGTTGGAAGGGACCTTGGAGGTCATCTAGTCCAACCCCCTGCTCAGGCAGGAAACCCTATACCAGGGGTAGGCAACCTTGGCTCTTTTATGACTATTTTATGCTGGCTCAGGAATTCTGGGAGTTGAAGTCCACAAGACATAAAAGAGCCAAGGTTGCCTACCCCTGCCCTATACCATTTCAAACAAATGGCTGTCCAGTCTCTTCTTAAAAACTTCCAGTGTTGGAGCATTCGCAGCTTCTGGAGGCAGGTGGTTCCACTGGTTAATTGTCCCCACTGTCAGAAAATGTTTCCTTAGTTCTAGGTTGCTTTTCTCCTTGGTTAGTTTCCATCCGTTGCTTCTTGTCCTGCCTTCAGGCGCTTTGGAGAATAGCTTGACTCCCTCTTCTTTGGGGCAGCCCCTGAGATACTGGAACACTGCTATCATGTCACCCTTAGTCCTTCTTTTCATTAAACTAGACATACCCAGTTCCAGCAACCGTTCCTTATATGTTTTACCCTCCAGTCCCCTGATCATCTTTGTTGCTCTTCTCTGTACTCTTTCTAGAGTCTCAACATCTTTTTTACATCGCGGTGACCAAAACTGGATGCAGCATTCCAAGTGTGGCCTTACCAAGGCATTGTAAAGCGGTATTAACACTTCACGTGATCTTGATTCTATCCCTCTGTTAATGCAGCCTAGCACTGTGTTGGCCTTTTTTGGCAGCTGCAGCACACGGCTGGCTCATATTTAAGTGACTAGGAGACCTCCAAAGTCCCTTCTGTGTTTTGTATTCTGTAAGTTGGGACAATTACAGATTTAACCAAAAATCTTGATACGCAAAAGCCAGATCATTTGGCCAGATTTATTTACAACTTACTGGTGGAGTATAATTCAGAAACTCTGCCAGTTAAGCACAGTTATGAGCAAATGGATGCAAAATTTGAATAGTACAGATAGTCCTCGGCTTACAACAGTTCATTTAGTGACCATTCAAAGTTACGACGGCATTGAAAAAAGTGACTTAGGACCGTTTTTCACACTTACGACCGTTTGCAGCATCCCCCCATGGTCACGCGATCAAAATTCAGACATTTGGCAACCGACTCATACTTACAACCGTTGACACGTGATCCCCTTTTCCGACCTTCTGACAAGCAAAGTCAAGGGGGAAGCCAGATTCATTTAACAACCGTGTCACTCACTTAACAACTGCAGCGATTCCCTTAACAACTGTGGCAGGAAAGGTCGTAAAATGGGACAAAATTCACTTAACAAATGTCTCCCTTAGCAACAGAAATTTTGGGCTCAATTGTGGTCGTACGTCGAGGACTGCCTATATAATTGATTGGCAAGGAGAGAAATTATCAATGGAAGAGAAATATCAATATTGCACTGAGGGGGAACTTGGTGTTTTATCGAAAGTATATTAATCTAATAGACTAGAACAGATTTTAAAAGTAGAATTTTTGCTAGCCCATTATCTTTTTACTGAATATTACTGAACTTTATATTTTTATTAAATGTACTGAGCTGGCTTTTGACAGGATAAGTAGCTGCCAGCATTTTCTGGGTTTCTTATTGAAAAGCACAAATAATTTCTTTCCCGAAAGAAGAGCAAATGAAGTTACGAGCTTATGTATCATCGTCAAAACGAGCTGCATATTTTAAAATGTGATGGAGATTTTAACTTGATGTGGAAACATTTTTTGTTTTTGTTTTTTGATTATCATTTTGCATGCTGCATCCTAAGTCTGGGTTTCTCCTAACATAAGATTAAAACATGTAGATTTTTCAAACCAGATAGAACTTATTGTAATGTACAATTTGTCATTCAAATCATGCTGGTTTAAAATTGCCAATTACTGTGCCATAATGTTATTTTAACGCTGATTTATTTCAACGTATTTTTTTTTAACTTTCAGACTGACGTGTGATATTTTAATAGGTAGATTTATATCAATGTCGTTTCAGAATTGTTTCTTCTCAAACCTACAACGCTTGAGAACCTGTTCTTTATTAATAGCTTGCTTTTCCTCCAGTTTTCATACTTCTTTTTCTCGTTATATTTGTACATCGCCACTAGAGTCAACTCTAAACAAGATGGGAGACCCACAGATCTAACGAATAAAACTCACAACCAACCACCTTCCCTAAAATGTGTATATAAATGTAAAAAGTTCTAGTCAATTAAATATGAGCCAGCAGTGTGCTACAGCCTCCAAAAAAAACCAATGCAGTCCTAGGCTGCACTAACAGAGGCATAAAATCAAGATCACATTAAGTATTAATACCGCTTTACAAAGCCTGAGTAAGATCACACTTGGAATATCGCATCCAGTTTTGGTCATGTTGAGACTCTAGAAAGACTGCAGAGAAGAGCAACAAAGATGATCAGGGGACTGGAGGCTAAAACATATGAAGAACAGTTGCAGGAATCTGGGTATGTCTAGTTTAATGAAGAGAAGGACCAGGGGGGACATGGTAGCAGTGTTCCAATATCTCAGGGGCTGCCCCAAAGAAGAGGGAGTCAAGCTGTTCTCCAAAGCACCTGAAGGCAGGACAGGAAGCAACGGATGGAAACTAATCAAGGAGAGAAGCATCCTAGAACTAAGGAGAAACTTCCTGACAGTGAGAACAATTAATCCATGGAACAACTTGCCTCCAGAAGTTGTGGGTGCTCCATCACAGGAGGCTTTTAAGAAGGGATTGAACAACCATTTGTCTGAAATGGTATAGAGTTTCCTACCTGAGCAGGGGGTTGGACTAGAAGACCTCCAAGGTCCCTTCCAAGTCTGTCGTTCTGTTATTCTGATATCGCCAGATGTGTTATGTTGTCTTTCCCGGAGATACATGCATGTCTTTCAACCTCCTCTTTCTTTTCTCTCTTGTGTCTTCACAGCACAAAGCCCAACCACGGCTGACCCTTTGCAACAAGCATACGCTGGAGTACAGCAATACGCAGGTCGTTAGTATTAACACTTTCCCCCAATAACTCTTTCACTTTCACTTTGGGGGGAGGGGGCTCAGAAAAGTCACATTCATAGTTCATCTCATCTGCGTGTCCATTCTATCTGAGCAGGGCAAGGAGCAACATCTGTGCTAGGAAGTTGTCTTAAGAGGCATTCCGTTCTTCCTTAGGTTTACCAATAAAGGAGAATCTTTGCAGCTCAGGGTTGAAATGAGGGGTCCTTGGTGCTCTTTGAGCTTGGTGGTTTTCTTGCAGACGTTTCATGACCCAACTAGGTAACATCATCAGTGCTAGAAGAAAGGAGGAGGAGGAGGACTGTGGAGTCCTTGGTGCTGTCTGAACTTGGTTGTTTTCTTGCAGACTTTTCATGACCCACCTAGCTAACCTCATCAGTGCTAGAAGGAAGAAGGGTTTGATGTCTGTTTATATACAGAGTGGTTTCACGAAAAGAGAATATTTATACTCATCTTTGAACTGTGGGGCTGTTGGTGCTCTCTGAGCTTGATTATTTTCTTGCAGACGTTTCATGACCCAACTAGGTAACATCCTCAGTGCTGGTAGGGAGCGGGGTTTGATCTTTGTTTATATATAAGTGGTTTGATTAGAAGAGAATATTTATACTCAGGATTGAACTGTGGGGTCCTTGGTGCCCTCTGAGCTGGGTTGTTTTCTTGCAGACGTTTCATGACCCAACTAGGTAACATCATCAGTGCTGGTAGGAAGTGGGATTTGGTCTCTGTTTATATACAGTGGCTTGCCCTGCCAGCATTGGTGGGAGTGGTCTTGATGGTTCCTTGATTAGGCTGTGGTTTACTGATTGTTTGTCTGAGTTGGTAATTCCATGATTGAGGCATTGTAGTTAAACAATATATAAACAGAGAGCAAAACTGAGTTAAAATTCCAGGCTTTGGCGTCCATTTGACAATCAAAATGCATCCAAGAAGAAAGAAAGGACAAATATTTGAAGGACCATCTTGTCCCAGTCACATCTACCTTACCCATTGGAGTGGAGAGGCAGGGGATGTTACAGGTCCCTCTCTTAAGGAGGTCCATCTAGCAGGACCCAGAAGAAGGGTCTTCTCTGTGGTGGTTCCCTCCCTGTGGAACATCATCCCTACGGAAATAAGATTGGCCCCAACCTTGACACTCTTTTAAAAAGTCTTGAGGACCTGGTTTTCCAATGGGTTTTGGGACCCCAGACTGGGATGGAGCCCATCAAATGGCTTATTTCCAAAGCACCAGAAGGCAAGATAAGAAACGATGGATTGAAACTGGTCAAGGAGAGAAGCAACCTGGAATTAAGGAGAAACTTCCTGACAGTGAGGACAATTAACCAGTGGAAGCTCTCACCTTCAGAAGTTGTGGATGCTCCATCACTGGAGGTTTTTAAGAAGTGAACGGACAACCACCTGTCTGAAATAGTATAGGGTCTCCTGCTTGAGCAGGAGGTTGGACTAGAAGACCTTCAAGGTCCCTTCCAGCTCTATTTTGAATTGGACCTTTTTTATCCTTATCCTTATCATCTGAGTGTTGTCACAGGGGGAATGTGGGATTATTGTCCGGAACCGCTGAGATTGAGTTGGCGGCCATATAAATTTTCTTAAATAAATACGTTCCATAATTGTGCTAAGAAACTGTGCAATGGATGTAGGAACCAAGAGTTCCATTCAACTCAGGCTTGCCCTTACCTTCAACAGGACCATTCTCTTTTGCATTTAGGACCTGCTACAATTTCACAAGGAGATTGTAGAAGACATTACGAGCAGAGGTTTACCATCCTTTTACACTTAACAAGTCCAGCTTGTTGCTCCAACCAATTAATTTTGCTTCCTGGGGTGCAAAGGACAGTCATTAGTTCTCGCTGGGCAGGGTCTTTTTTTAAACTGGTTTCTTTTTTTGGATCCGGAGATGTGCATTTCAAAACCTTCATTGGTTGGTGTTTAGTTTCCACTCCTAATTGCACGTCCAGCTTGACAGATGGGTCATGTTGAGATGTTAGATTCTACAGGCTGCAGCTCTTAATTAGGTCCAAGTATGCAAATGGACACTTGCATCTTTCCTGCTTCTGGTGAGACCTCTATGATCAAAGGAACCTTACCACATGCCGTTGGCCGTACTGCGGCCCTTTATTCAGATCGCTTGAGGCATTGAGATTTTCTAGAACTTGGGGCAATCCAGATGAATTGGCTGGGTCTCAATTGCTTGAGACTCTAGAACGAGTGCAGAGAAGAGCAACGAAGATGATTAGGGGACTGAAAGCTAAAATATACGAAGAACGCTTGATGGAATTGGATATGTCTACTCTAACAAAGAGAAGGATTAGAGATGGCTTGATAGCATCTTCCAATATCTGAGGGGCTGTCACGGAGAGGAGGGGGCCAACCTGTTCTTCAAAGCATCTAAGGGAAAGGCAAGAAGCAACGGATGGAAACTAATCAAGGAGGGAACCAAGCCAGAATTAAGGAGACATTTCCTAACAGTTAGAACAGTCAACCAGTGGAATGATTTGCCTCTAGAAGTTGTGGATGCTCCATCACTGGAGGTTTTTAAGAAGAGACTGGACAGTCATTTGTCTGAAATGGTACCTATGGCACGGGTGCCAGAGGTGGCACTCAGAGCCCTCTCTGTGGGCACACGTGCCGTTGCCCCAGCCTTGCCTCCCCCTGCAACCCCCTCCTCACCAGCAGCCCCCTGGAGGAGAGTCACCCCCGAGCGTGGCCCATGCGGAGCAGCACAGCCAAGGACATGGCAGCCAGGCAGCGTAGACAAGACTCTGCCCTCACGTCCCATCGCGCACAGTTGATGCTGTGGGACGCGGGCAGAGGGTGTGGCCACCATGGCGCTGCTGGGCTGCCTGGGCGATCTGCAGCGGGCCCTGGAGGCAATGAGTGGCCCTGCGGGCAGGCAGGGTGGGGGCAGGGCAGGGGGTGGAGTGGGGGCAGGGACAGTTTGGGGGCACTCGGTCTCTAAAAGGTTCGCCATCACTGGTATAGAGACTCCTGCTTAAGTAGGGGGTTGTTTAATGAAAAGAAGGACTAGCAGGGACATGATCATAGCATTCCAATGTCTGAGGGGCTGCCACAAAGAAGAGGGGGTCCATCTATTCTCCAAAGCAAGGAGTCAAGGAGAGAACCAACCTAAGAACTAAGGAGTAATTTCCTGACAGTGAGAACAATCACATCACTGGAACGACTTGCGTCCAGAAATTGTGGATGCTCCATTACTGGAGGTTTCCAAGAAGAGATTGGACAACCATTTTGCCTGGACTGGTGTAGGGTTTCCTGCTCGAGCAAGGGGTTGAACTAGAAGACCTCCAAGGTCCCTTCCAACTCTGTTATTCTGTTGTTATTCTGAGTGATGAGAGTTGTAGGCACCTTGCTTGGGAATAAGAAGGCTGGTCATGTAAGATCTCTGCAGGGCACCAACTTGGAAAAGTCTAAGCCAGGGGTGTCAAACTCGCAACATCACGTGACATGTCGCGACGTATCGTGACTTTTTTCCCATTGCCGGCAATGGGGTGGGCGCGGTTTCGGCATGACACATCCGGCCCGTGGGCCGGCAGTTTGACACCCCTGGTCTAAGCCTACAGACTACATTGGTTATTTTCTTATTTTGGTAAAGTAGAAGAGCTAAATTAAGCTAAATCAATTTAAGACATGCCCTAAATATGTTAGGATTGGCTAATTCCATCATTATCTTCTTCTTCATCGCCCTCATCACCATCTCCATATACTAAAATTCCATGTTTTGCGGCCTAACCACATTTAGAGGGTGGATGTCATATGGGAAAACTGCCTTAAATTGTACCATCTGCAATTCTACACCTTTCCACAAGAATGTGTTATGCTAAAATTCAAGCTCATGTAACCTGTTGAGGAACAGGAATCAGGCAATGTTTAGGATAAAAGGTAAGGACACTCTTGAATCAAGCTGATCTCCAAGGGACCTCAGGGAGATGTCCATGGAGTTTTCTTGGCAACAGTGTGAAATGGCAACATCTAGCCAACATCTTGGCTGGTTTTGAATCAGATGACCAAGAATGATCTTGAGTGTACTTGGATAGGAGACCATTAGCAAGTCCCATGCTGTAGCTAGACCAGGAGAGAAGGTCTCAGAAGAAGACTACTTGTAAACCCGAACTTTACTTCTGTGTTTTTAATTGTTAAGCTTTCCTCCAAAGTACCATGAGATGTCTCAGTAGATCCTGGTCTATCTTCTACATCTTGAAATTGTTGAAATTAGCAGTTGTGACTCCTCATAATTCAGGTACCGCCCATTTTTTCCCCCATCCGTCAAACCTGCCGGTGCAATAAGTTCACACTTCAGGTAGATGATAAGCACAGACATGGAAGCTGAACATCTACTGTAGAGAGATTCTCAATCATTCTAGGTCAGGGGTAGGCAACCTTGACTCTTTTATGACTCGTGGACTTCAACTCCCATGCTGGCTCAGGAATTCTGGGAGTTGAAGTCCACGAGTCATAAAAGAGCCAAGGTTGCCTACCCCTGTTCTAGGTCCTGGTTGTCCCCAAAGTGCTTTCTCCAAAAGGCAACTGGACTTTCTTGGTTTTTTTTTCCTCTGAAAACATTTCGCTTCTCATTTAAGAAGCTTCTTCAATTCCCGAAGTTCCTGAAGAAGTACCACTTTATGAATCCTTAGCACTTTATAAATACTAATACTTTATAAATATTTAATACTTTATAAAGTATTTTTTATAAAATCTTAGTAAATTCACACTTGGAATACTGCATCCAGTTTTGGTCACATTGCAAAATAACAACAACAACAACAACCACAACAATAATAATAATGTTGAGACTTTGGGAAAAGTGCAGAGAAGAGCAACTAAGATGATTAGGGGGCTGGAGACTAAAACATATGAAGAACGGTTGCAGGAATTGGGTATGGCCAGTCAAGAGAAAAGAAGGACTAGGGGTGACATGGTAGCAGTATTCCAGTACTTGAGGGGCTGCCACAAAGTGGAGGGGTTCAACATTTTCCAAACCAACTGAAGGCAAGACAAGAAACAACAGATGGAAACAAATCCAGGAGAGAAGCAACCTGGAATTAAGGAGAAACTTCCTAACAGTGAGGACAATTAACCAGTGGAAGGGCTGGCCTTCAGCAGTTGTGGGTGCTCCATCACTGGAGGTTTTTAAGAAGAGACTGGACAGTCACTTGTCTGGAATGGTACAGGGTCTCCTGCTTGAGCAGGGGCTTGGACTAGAAGACCTCCAAGGTCCCTTCCAGCTCTATTCTGCTTGAAGCTTCTCGGATGAGAAGCAAAACATTTTCAAACCAAGAAAGTCCAGTTGCCTTTTGGAAAAAGCACCACTGTGGACGCTGAACCTTCTCTAGATCCTCAGAGCTACTCTGTCTCCTCCTTCCACCCTTGAATAGTAAGAGGTTTAGCTTCCGAAATTTCGGGATCTTCTCGGGTCCTTGCAAAAGGCTCTTTCTGACCTGTGAGATGGAATTCTTGGTGGAGAAGATGATGAGGTTCCTCTGTTGTTTCTGCAAGGACTCTGAACTCTTCTTTTCTTCCTTTCTCCTTCCAGCTGCTTACCCTGCTGCCTATGGTCAGATAGGTCAAGCCTTCCCACAGCCACCTCCCATGATACCACAGCAACAGAGAGAAGGTGAGTCTATGAGATGCTGAAATGATCATTGCTTTAGAACGAAGCTTTAGAAACAAGGCTAAAACCAATGGGTCCCATAGGAATTGTAGGAATTGTGGGTATCCAGGTGTCAGAGGCATCTTGTTAGAGGTGGCCAAATCAACAGTAAACCCAGGGAAGGCAATGAGTTGTTTAGAAGAGCCATGGTGGCGCAGTGGTCAGAATGCAGTATTGCAGGCTAAATCTGCCAACTGCCAGCAGTTCGATCCTGACCAGCTCAAGGTTGACTCAGCCTTCCATCCTTCCGAGGTCAGTAAAATGAGGACCCAGATTGTTGGGGGGGGGGGAGGGTCATAGGCTGACTCTGTAAATTGCTTAGAGAGGGCTGTAAAGCACTATGAAGCGGTATATAAGTCTAAGTGCTATTGCTATAGATGGATGGATGGATAGATGGATAGATAGATGGATGAAGAGAGAGAGAGAAAGAGAAAGAGTCATGGAGGCACAGTGGTTAGAATGCGGTATTGCAAGCTAATTCTGCCAACTGCCAGCAGTTCAATCCTGACCAGCTCAACGTTGACTCAGCCTTCTATCCTTCCGAGGTCGGTAAAATGAGGACCCAGATCGTTGGGGAGACAATATGCTGACTTTGTAAACCACTTAGAGGGGGGCTGTAAAGCACCGTGAAGCAGTATATAAGTCTTAAGTGCTACTGCTATTGCTATTATAAAAAATAAATAAAGGCAGGATGTAAATAAATAAATAAATACAGGTTTCTTTATTCAGAAGCATCACAATTAAAACAAGGCATACTATGGGACCTAAAATTTAAAATATAAAATATTTTTTTTAAGAAATACAGGTAGTCCTTGACTGAACGGCCACAGCTGAGCCCAAAATTTCTGTTGCTAGGCTAAGCGACTAAGTGAATTTTTGCCCCATTTTTACGACTTTTCTTGCCCCGGTTGTTAAGTGCAGCTGTTAAGTTAGTTACACGGTTGTTAAGTGAATCCGGCTTTTCCCCCCCCCCCTTGACTTCATCGGTCAGACGGTCGCAAAAGGGGATCACATGACACACACCCCGGGACGCTGCGACCGTCATAAATACGAGCCAGTTGCCAAACGTCTGAATTTTGATCACGTGACCATGGAGATGCGGCAACGGTCGCAAGCGTGAAAAGTGGTCCTAGGTCGCTTTTTCCCGTGCCGTCGTAACTTTGAATGGTCACTAAATGGTTTTAAGTCGAGGACTACCCGTGATTGAGAAAGGGATGAACTGCCATGTTCTTCAAATTGATATTCCCCAAATGTCTTGGACTTCTGTGCACAAGTAGTGGTGTCAAAGGCCAGGAACTTTGAGATGAGAGGAAAAAGAGAGAAATTGGCTAAGTCCTCATATTCTTGACCTTTGTAGATGTAGGTACATCTGAGAGGCTTTCTTACTTACAAATAGAGACAAAGCTATGTCCAAGGCCTGCATTTTTCACAAGGGCTGTTAACGCATAATTCGAGGACAACAAGATGAGGAAAGCATAAGTTCAAAGGTTCCACGGTTTATTTTATCCCCTTTTATCCAGATGTGTACTTTTTCCTACTGTGGCATTTTCCCCGACCTTCTTTATCCTTGAGACCTTTGATGAAACAAGTTTAGACGCAATAATCCTTCGCCTCATCAGGCGAAGCTCTCAACGTGGATCACGGGGCCTTGAGAAGGAGCCACCAGATTGAGGCTTCCTTGGGGCTTTGATCCCATGGCTGGAGCCGCCATTTTAAGATTTGTTTTTGTTTTTTTTATTACTCTTCTATTTCACTTTATGGATGCCCCTGCTGGGCTAATCAGCTTTCAACCTTAATTTAATTTTCCTTAGAGCCTACTAAGAAAGCTAATCTAATCCATGAAAGCTCATGTTTCTCCAAGTATATTCCTTCATATCTTCACTCCCAATATCCCTATCGGTCTGTCTGTCTGTCTGACTGACTCTGATTACCTGTCCATTCATCCATCCATCTATATCATCTCTCTCTCTCTCTCTCTCTCTCTCTCTCTCTCTCTCTCTCTCTCTCTCTCTCTCTCTGTCCTGTTTGTCTCTGTCTAATCTATCCATCCATCCATCTATCTATCTATCTATCTATCTATCTATCTATCTATCTATCTATCTATCTATCTATCTATCTATCTATCTATCTATCTATCTATCTATCTATTCTATGATTTATCTATCATCTATATCTTTCTATCATCTACAGTATCTATCAATCAATCTATATCTATCTCTCTGCCTCTCTACCTATCATCTATCTATCTATCTACCATCTGTCTGTCTATCATCTATCTATATACCTATCTATCATCTATCTACTTATTTATCTATTTATCTGTCATCTATCTATCTATCTCTATTCTATGATTTATCTATCATCTATATCTTTCTATCATCTACAGTATCTATCAATCAATCTATATCTATCTCTCTGCCTCTCTACCTATCATCTATCTATCTATCTACCATCTGTCTGTCTATCATCTATCTATATACCTATCTATCATCTATCTACTTATTTATCTATTTATCTGTCATCTATCTATCTATCTCTATTCTATGATTTATCTATCATCTATATCTTTCTATTATCTACAGTATCTATCAATCAATCAATCTATCTCTATGTACCTATCATCTATCTACCATCTGTCTATCATCTATCTATATATTTATCTATCTACTTATCTACTTATCTATCTATCTATCTATCTATCTATCTATCTATCTATCTATCTATCTATCTATCTATCTATCTATCTATC
Source organism: Azemiops feae (assembly GCA_023970755.1). Taxonomy (NCBI): domain Eukaryota; kingdom Metazoa; phylum Chordata; class Lepidosauria; order Squamata; family Viperidae; genus Azemiops; species Azemiops feae. The sequence continues at coordinate 77,955 of JALGBA010004131.1, read as the reverse complement.
TATCAATCTATCTATCTATCTATCTATCTATCTATCTATCTATCTATCTATCTATCTATCTATCTATCTATCTATCTATCTATCTATCTATCTATCTATCTATCTATCTATCTATCTATCTACAATATATCTGCCACATTTGCTTTCACTCATGTACTATCTGATCATCCCCAGTTCTCTTGAAGCTGGGCAAATGTCAACACCAGGAATCAAAGGAAGAAACTCTTGAATGGTAAACGTGATCACTTATTCTGGTCTTCTGCATGTGTTGTCTTTCCATTAAGTTCCTCCTCCCTCCAACCTTCCACCTTCCAGTAGCCATGAGTACCTCTGATTGGACCCCACTGGAATTCTTAAACTTCACTAATATTGCACTCCTAACTTGTCACGTGCAATTCTCAAAACATGGCAAATATGCCTGGCCTATAAGGAATGAACTCAAGATTCAACCTTATGATGAACTCACCAGATGGGCTGGCCTTGCACAAGACAGTAATCAACTAAAGGTTGATCAGGCTTTGGATGGTGAGAAATACAAAGTCAGCCTTCATTAATAAGCTCATGTGGTCTTCTTAAACCTGAGACAACTATTGTCATTTGAGGTCCTATTTTCTTCGTACTAGAACTACTGTGGATGGATTTCTTTTTCCCAATCCTCTCTTATTATTATTTTTTGTCCATTGCAATCAATACCTGAGTAAATAGGAGCATATGGAGAAAACCACAAATACTGAAATTGTTCAGCTGATGGCTTTTATAGCCTCGTATGAAAAGTATTGATTTATCTGGACGTGTCAAGCACTGAAATATATTTTGGATTCACCGGGGAGAAGAAGAAAAAACAGAAACACACTGAATTCTTGCACCCAGGACCTCTTTGGAAATCAATCTCCCCCAACCCAAAAAAAAAGTATTTAAAAACAATTCCAAATAGCAAAAAGGGGGTCAATCTATTCTCCAAAACACTTGAAGGCAAGACAAGAAGCAATGGATGGAAACTAATCCAGGAGAGAATTAAGGAGAAATTTCCTGACAGTTTGAACAATTAAATCAGTGGAACAACTTGCTTTCAGAAGGGTGGGTGCTTCATCAATGGATGTTTTTAAGAGATTCCTCTGAAATGGTATAGGGCAGGGGTCTTCAAACCTGGCCCTTTTATGACTTGTGGACTTCAATTCCCAGAATTCCTCAGCCAGGCATGCCTGGCTAAGGAATTCTGGGAGTTGAAGTCCACAAGTCATAAAAGGGCCAAGTTTGAAGACCCCTGGTATACGGCTTCCTGCTTGAGCAGGGGGTTGGGCTAGAAGACCTCCAAGGTCCCTTCCAACTCTGTTGTTCTCTTATTCTGTTTTTCCTCTGGTGTTTATGAAAGGAGAGGAACACTATGAGAAAACCTGGTAGAAAGAGAATTTCTTAATACATTTCTTCTATAGGACTTTTTAAACACCAGAATGTACAGTATTTTATTTAGAGAAATGAACTCATTTTCAGCTACTCCAACACACTGATATTCTTTCTTTATAAGTGAAAGATGAATGCAGAGAGAAAGGAAATAATTCAAATGAATCAAACAGAGCTTGCTTTAAACAGAAATACAAAAGCCAGATTCCCAGCTCAATAAATAAATTGGTACTGAATAAGGCTCCCATTATTATAAACCCATCGACACACATGTATTTTGTTAATTCTACCTAGGTTTTCTCCAGCTGACATCAGTTTAGTCATACTCAGGAAAAGGGTAGACCAGAAGATGACAACTTAGTAGCTGAAGCAGGGGCCTTCAAACTTGGCCCTTTTATGACTTGTGGACTTCAACTCCCAGAATTCCTCAGCCAGCATGCCTGGCTGAGGAATTCTGGGAGTTGAAGTCCACAAGTCATAAAAGGGCCAAGCTTGAAGACCCCTGAGCTGAAGGTTCCACAGGTTTTTCTTAGTACTTTGTGAACTACCGATTATGTCTATTTTTTTCCTTTAAATAAGACTCACAACTTGATGCTAAGTGTGATTTTTGGTTGACTGTCCACTCACAAAGTCTGCTGATTCCTCACTGACCTTCCTCCTCCATGGTCAGGGATGATGCTTATAATGCTGTGTGTTGCCTGATATATGTTTGATTTCGGTTCAAAACGTGGCATCTTCTTCTAACAGCTCTTCAAAACCAGTTGCGTTTTAAGACCGAAAACAGTTTAGTCACAACCAGGAAAGGTATAGACCAGAATTTTAACAGAATAGATTTAACAGAATCACAGAGTTGGGAGGGACCTTGGAGGTCTACTAGACCAACCCTCTGTTCAAGCAGGAGACCCTATACCATTTCAGACAAATGGCTGTCCAGTCTCTTCTTGAAAACCTCCAGTGATGGAGCACCCACAACCTCTGGAGGCAAGCTGTTCCTCTGGATAATTGTTCTCATTAATGGGGAAATTCTCCTTATTTCTAGGTTGGTTCTGTCTTTAATTAGTTTCCATCCGTTGCTTCTTGTCCTGCCCTCAGGCGCTTTGGAGAATAGGTTGACCCCCCCTTCTTTGTGGCAGCCCCTAAAATATTGAAACACCCCTAATCCTTTTTTTTTCATTAGACTAGACAAAACCATTTGCTACATCTTTTATTTGTATGTTTTAGCCTCCAGCCCCCTAATAATCTCTGTTACTCTTCTCTGGACACTTTCTAGAGTCTCAACATCTTTTTTTTATATATAATGGTGACCAAAACTTTATCTTGGTGGTTGACCAGTTGGGGACAGAAGGCACCAGGAGATGCCTCCATCGTGACTCCAGGAGATCCTTGCTTTTGCGGAATTAGGCAATGTTCCTTGTGGTGTGTTGGCCATCTCATTTGAACCATTTGGAAAAGAACATAATGGCTGTTGGACAACTAGATATAGTTATTGCTCAACCTGGAGTATTGAATGGACCCAACCATAGTCTACGTATTCCTTTCAGTGACCCCAATTCTGGACCTAAATATCAGGAGAAATTTCCTGACAGTGAGAACAATTAATCAGTGGAACGACTTGCCTCCAGAAGTTGTGGGTGCTCCATCACTGGAGACTTTTAAAAAAGAGATTGGACAACCACTTGTCTGAAATGCTATATGGTTCCCTGCTTGTGCAGGAGGTTGGACTAGAGGACCACCAAGGTCCCTTCCAACTCTGTTATTCTATTCTGTTACCTTAATTAAGCAGACCATTTGGGAGGAGAGAACATCACCTGGATTCTGAGAGTATCTGGAATTAACTCTACCACAGCCTTGTATCCCTCAGAAGATCCGCGCATGCTCTCAGCTCTGCAACCGTCCTGGAAAAAAAAATTGTGCTCAGACAGTCTTCATCAAGGGTTTCCTTTTCTATTAATCCGAAAGGAAAATGCAGCGAAAGAACAGGACTTTCAATCACGCCAAGACCCAGGAATTTTAATGAGCTTTAAATGGGCATCTGTCAGAATCCTGACTTGGCGGAACTGGCCTGCCAGCCGAGGAATGAGTAACGGCCCATAAAAAGGGGCAAGCATCTTTGTGAATCCTTCTCTCTAACAGGAAAGGCAAAGTTGTAATTTGCAGTGTTATGACATTGTAATTATGCCCCAATGAAAAGCGAGAACATTAAAAAATCAGAGTCTTCTAGATAGGCGGACATTCTCGTTCCTTCTCCCCACCAGAGATGTGCGTGTGTGTGTGTAGAGAGAGAACCAAAAAATGGTGATGGTGTCCATGTCATCAAAGATCCATCTCTTAATTGTCTGCATCAGAATACAGAATAACAAGAGTTGGAAGGGACCTTGGAGGTCTTCTAATCCAACCCCTTGCCCAAGCTTAAGACCCTATACCATTTCAGACAAATGGTTGTCCAGTCTTTTCTTGAAGACCTCCAGTGTTGGAGCACCCACAACTTCTGGAGGCAACTTCTGTTCCACTGGTTAATTGTCCTCACTGTCAAGAAATTTCTCCTTAGTTCTAGGTTGCCTCTCTCCTTGATTAGTTTCCATCTGATGCTTCTTGTCCTGCCCTCTTTGTTGTGATAGCGCTTCAAATATCGGAATATTGCTATCATGTTACTCCTAGTCCTTCTCTTCATTAAAATAGGCATACCCACTTCCTGCAACTGTTCTTTGGATATTTTAGCCTTCAAGCCCCCCAATCATCTCTGGTGCTCTTCTCTGCGCTCTTTCCAGAATCTCAACATCTTTTTCATATCATGATGACCAGAACTGGATGCAGTATTCCAAGTGTGGTCTTATCAAGGCCGTATTTGGTGTTACTAATATTTCATTGTCCATCTTCACATTTATGACTCCGTCCTGCAGATACCTGTCTCTTCTCACTCAAATCCCAAGAGCCAGGAAGAAGAAATTCCTGAAACTCTGCTCTACTATCCACACATGACATCTTTCAAAGAAGTCATTGGAGACCAGATGCTGGATTTTGTTTCTAATATTCTTGAAAAAGAGAGAAGATTTATCCCCCCCCTTTTTCTTTTCTTTTTTTACTAAATTGCCCGTTCCTTGGTTGATTATGGGAATTTTTCTGGGTATTTAGAGAGGTTTTTTTTTTATATTCTCAATAAAATTCTTTACCAGGAAATACACAAAAGTGACTTTTAAAGAAGAAATGAAAAGATTTCTCCTTCTCCTCCTCCCTCTTCTTTTTTGCTTCTCCTAATTCTCCTCCTCCTCTTTCTTCTTCTTCTTCTTCTTCTTCTTCTTCTTCTTCTTCTTCTTCTTCTTCTTCTTCTTCTTCTTCTTCTTCTTCTTCTTCTTCTTCTTCTTCTTCTTCTTCTTCTTCTTCTTCTTCTTCTCCTCCTCCTCTTCTTCTTCTTCTTCTTCTTCTTCTTCTTCTCCTCCTCCTCCTCTTCTTCTTCTCCTTCTCCTCCTCCTCCTTCTTCTTCTTCTTCTTCTCTTCCTCCTCTTCTTCTTCTTCTTCCCCTTCTCCTCCTCCTCCTCCTCCTCCTCCTCTTCTTCTTCTTCTTCTTCTTCTTCTTCTTCTTCTTCTTCTTCTTCTTCTTCTTCTCCTTCTCCTCCTCCTCCTCCTCCTCCTCCTCCTCAGAGATAACCTCCGTGGGACCCTGCATTGCTCTTCTTGTGTCCCTCTACAGGGAGAAAAGAAACTGGGGTTTCTAACCAGTTTCCTCCTCATGGATTAAAAAGCGAGAAGTATAACTTTATGCGTATTGGGAAGCCTTCCTTGACATGGTTGAAATCTCTAGCTTCTGTTAGGTTGCCAGGACTGATGTCCTACGGACCATCTTGACAATATGGCCAAGAAGAAAATCTACCTCGTTGTTTTATGCATCAAGATGGTTTTATATATTTTGTTTTGTTTCTCAGAGACTTAGGGTGGTAGAAGTCAACGAGTGAGAGAACCCATGTTTTGTCCCAACGGGGACATCCTGATTTGCTGGCACCTTACACCCCCCTCTCTCTCTCTCTTTCTCCCTCCCTCCCTCCCTCCCTCCCTCCCTCTCTCTCTCCCTCCCTGTCTCTGCCCTCCTCCACATTCCCCTTAGGACCAGAGGGCTGCAACCTGTTTATCTACCATCTGCCCCAGGAGTTTGGGGACGCAGAGCTGATGCAGATGTTCCTGCCATTCGGTAATGTCATCTCCTCGAAAGTGTTTGTGGATCGGGCGACAAACCAAAGTAAATGCTTTGGTGGGTAAAGATAACAAAACAATTAGATTCATCCAGGAAAGGAACTTTCTCTGAACTACTTTGACCATTATTATTATTATTATTTTCCTTCAGACTGCTATTTTTACTTTCGTTTTTTGCAAATTTATATTCAGCTGACTTCCCCCACCCACCCACCCACCCCTCTCTCAATTTACCTTTGTCGATCAACTCTGTCCCTCTTTCCCACCTGTACCTTTCCTGCACCTTCTCCACCTCCTTCCTTCTTACTGTCTCCGACTCAGCCCTGTGTCTCCTGCTACACAAGGGTTCTAGGGAATGTGGGGGGGAGGGGGCTGCATAGCCCAAATCCTGGCTGCAGAAGATGGGGAAGACCCCGTACATTGGGGAGGGGGGAGTCCTAAGATAACTTGCCGTGGGCCAACTTGCCACAGCCAGGTGACTGCAAGAGAGCTCACTGCGGGACAATTGAATGCCCTATTAACCGTTTCGTTCAGTTATTATGTATTATTGGTGACTGCAGGGTTTTTTTGTCGAAATTAGCGTAACGCTTGTTGTATTTCTGGATCGACCTACTTTATTCTTATTTGCCATGCTTCTGTTGAAATTAATTTCACTTTTTCTACGGAGATTCTCAGTCATCCGGGTCATGGTTGTCCCAAAGGTGCTTTTTCAGGAGGCAACTGGACTTTCTTGTTTTTTTCTTTCAAGACGTTGCGCTTCTCATTCAAGAAGCTTCTTCAGCTCTGACTGGATGGTGGGGAAGGATTTCTATTCCTTGCAGACAGCTGGTCATTTGCCTTCTTTTAGAGAGTTATTGAGGCCACTTGGAGGTTTGTCTGTGTCCTCAGGGTCACCTGAGCGGTGCAAATGAATGTGAAGGGACCCAGGGCAGAAAACATCCTGTAGTCAAGAAAGCTCCACACCCATTTGCATCACTCAGGGGACCCTGAGGACACAGACAAACCTCCAAGTGGCCTCAACGACTCTCTAAAAGAATGCAAATGACCAGCGGTCTGCAAGGAGTATAAATCCGTCCATTCCTCACCATCCAGTCAGAGCTGAAGAAGCTGCTTAGATGAGAAGCGAAACGTCTTCAAAGAAAAATAAGAGAGTCCAGTTGCCTCCTGAAAAAGAACCTTTGGGATAATTTCACTTTTTCAATCTACAAATTGTCCCATAGTGAATCGTCCCGTGGCAAGTTGGCCGCGGCGAATCGTCCCGCAATGAGTTGGCCGCGGTGAGTTGGTCATGGCGAGCTGTCCCATTCCAGACTGGGAAAGGGAACAGGGAAAGGAGCCCTGGAGGACAGAAATGGGTCAGGGCAGGGGATGCAGAGGGAAACGGGGGGTGCCAAAGCAGAGGAGGAGGGACGGGAAGAAGGGAAGGAAGGAAGGAAGGAGAGATGAAGGTGAACCCTTGGTGAAGTTGGTCTACAGCAGAATTCGATCTCCTTTGACCAAAGATGGAAGGGCAGGAGATTCTCAGTCATCCAGGTCACGGTTGTCCCAAAGGTGTTTTTTTCAAAAGGCAACTGGACTTCCTTGTTTTTTGCTTGAAGATGTTTCACTTCTCATCCAAGAAGCTTCTTCAGTTCAGAAACGTCTTCAAGGAGAACCAAGAAAGTCCGGTTGCCTTTTGAAAAAAAAAACACCTTTGGGAGACAGAAGGTTTGGGTTTCAGGATGCATGGCGGAACATTGATGTGGGTAGGTGGTCCCCATCCTCGCTCCTCTTTCCTCTTGTGCTGCTGCTAATTGTTTGGGACGTTGCCGTGTTGTTGGACGGGGTGGTGGGTTCCACTCTGAACACTCCGCATTCATCTCGTGCCATCACTTCACTCCCCTCATGAGCTGCCCGCTCACTGCTCACCTGCATTGACTCCAAACCTTTTCTTCACCTGGCCAACCCTTGTCTTCCTGGCACAGCCGGGAGGGGGGGGACACCTAAAAAAATGAGGTTCAGGAGGAGCTTTTGCTCTTTCAATCTTCTCCAGATCCAGTTCAAAGCCAGCTTGGGGCCTTTCTCCCCTTCGTGTCCAAATCCTGATGGGTTGCACCCTGAAATGTCTTTGAAAAGTGGGTTGACCCACCACTGTGGTTCAGGGCAAGAAGAAATAGCAAATCGTGTGAGCTGGAGTGGGGGTATAGAGACCAAAACGTGGGTACAAAGGCGGAAGTAAACGTTCTTCCACATGTGCTGCGAGTCCCAAATTAGTCATTTGGGGGAACAGCACCTAGGGGTGCTTGTAGAGTGGTACCAACGCAGGGGTCCACACCTGTCTGTCCCCATGAGAAATGGAGACCTCAGCCAGGTTCAAGGAGGCCTATAGAAGCAAGCATGGAATGCAGACAATCCCAACAGGTGTCCATGAATTATATCCAAGAGAAGATTCTGGTGTGATAGGAACTGAAAGCTTTGGTTGTGTGTTCATACGTGTGTTTTTACGTGGGTCATAACTGGGTTCTTGGAGATTAATTTTGAGCTGGCAGGACAGGACATAAAGAATAATGGTGAGGGTCAGAAAAGTACTGGTAGTCCTTGACTTATGACCACAATTGAGCACAACGTTTCAGTGAGATAGTTGTTCAGGGTGTTTTGCACCACTTTACAACCTTTCTTTCCACAGTTGTTAAGTGAATCACTGCAGTTGCTAAGTAAGTAACACGGTTGTTAAGTGAATCCGGCTTCCCCCATTGACTTTGCTGGTCAGACGGTCACAAAAGGGGATCACGTGACCCCGGGACGCTGCGACCGTCATAAATGTGAGTCTGTGGCAAAGCGTCTGAATTTTGATCACGGGGGATCATGGGGGAGGCTGCAGCGGTCGTAAGTGTGAAAAACAGTTATAAATCACCTTTTTCAGTGCCGTTCTAACTTCAGTCACGAAATGAACTGTTGTAAATTGAGGACTAGCTGTAGGATTTGGGGCTGGAGTAAATCCCAGAACTGAAGGACCTTCCACCAGTTCCCCATGTGCAGGGGTAGGCAGCCTTGGCTCTTTTATGACTCGTGGACTTCAACTCCCAGAATTCCTGAGCCAGCCACGCTGAGGGGAAAGGGAGAGGTTTCCAAGCTGAGCCATGCTGGCTCAGGAATTCTGGGAGTTGAAGTCCACGAGTCATGAAGGGGCCATAGTTCCCCCATGCTGGCTCAGGAATTCTGGGAGTTGAAGTCCACAAGTCATGAAGGGGCCAAAGTTTCCCTCATGCTGGCTCAGGAATTCTGGGAGTTGAAGTCCACGAGTCATAAAAGAGCCAAGGTTGCCTACCCCTGCCCATGTGAATTTCTTTCCAGAGAAATTCTAGCCAAGGTAGTTTTTTCATTACTAGAGGACCACGTAACTATCACGATGGCCAAATTGCAATTAAGAGAAAAACCCCTTTCAGAGAAACTGAACATTCAGGACTAGTTGCAGAACCATATGGAGGGCCTTTGAGCTCCAGTGTGTTGCTAATGTTGTGTGATTTTCTGATGAATGTGGTCCCTTAGGAAAGAAGCACCTGTGGGGCATCATGTGTCAGTCCTCACCCTGAGTGATTGAGCCTCTTCCCGTGTGTAGTTTTCCTTACTAACAGACATGCCCCTGATGCACCCAGTTGCATCAGACCGACAATTCAACCTGATGGCAGAAGCCATTATTTGTTAATCCTGGTAATGTGACTTTAAAATGTTGGCAGGGAGATAGAGAGGGAAGGAAGGAAGGAAGGAAGGAAGGAAGGAAGGAAGGAAGGAAGGAAGGAAGGAAGGAAGGAAGGAAGGAAGGAAGGAAGGAAAATGGAAGGAAGGAAAGAGGGAGGGGGAGGGAGGGAGGAAGGAAGGAAAGAAAGACAGGAGAGAGGAAGGAAGTTAGGAAGGAAGGAAGGAAGGAAAATAGGAAGGAAAACAGGAGAGGAAGGGAGGAAGGAAGGAAGACAGGAAAGGTAAGGAGGGAGGGAGAGAGAAAGAAAGAAAAGAAAGAAAGAAGAAAGAAAGAGAGAAAGAAAAAGAAAGAAAGAAAGAGAAAGAAAGAAAAAGAAAGAAAGAAAGAAAGAAAGAGAAAGAAAGAAAGAAAGAAAGAAAGAAAGAAAGAAAGAAAGAAAGAAAGAAAGAAAGAAAGAAAGAAAGAAAGAAAGAAAGAAAGAAAGAAAGAAAGAAAGAAAGAAAGAAAGAAATTCTCCACAACACTATTCATTACAGGGATTAAATTATTCATTTCCAACGTCCCATGACAGGGTCCCAGTCAACTGGAGCGTTGGTCCCTTCTCCATCTGTTGATCAAGATTTCCATGTTTGGCACTCACTTGCTTTGTTCGATCTTATTCTGTTATTAGCAGGACAAGGAAGATTCCCACTGAAGAGAGAGACAAGAATTAAAAAAAAAAAAAAACCAGGACCCATCGCACTCCCTTTCATCACCCCCAGCCCACAAGTAGGGGAGGGGGAGGCAGCCCAGAGCAGCAGCGGGGAAGGGGAGGGGAGAGAAAGCCAGAGAAGTATTAGGGCCTCACAGTGCACTATTCATTTGGCAAACTATAATTAATTTGATGTTTAGATTAATATCTGATGCACTCTCAAAGGTGCACACAAAGCATTTTTCCTTTATTATAATGTTGATTGCTTATTGGGGAGATAAATTTTCATTGTCAAGGAATCCCCCGACTTAACAAAACTTTTAGTCCTAGCAAGCATGTCTGCAAAAAAGAGCAGAGGTGGGTGCTTTCGCCACTCCACGCAGGCGCCTGGCCAGGCTGCGGCCTGGTGATCCTCTCGGCCAGGAAAGGGCCCTTATGAGGGGCAGGGACCTGGCTTTATCGAGTGGCCAATTTTGACTTTGCAAGTGAGACTTTCCGTTCAGCCCCTCGGCTTGTGCAACAGACATGGGTTGTTGTTTATTTTGGGGATATTGAAGAGGCAACCTGAAAGATCTCCGGATTCTAAGATGTTCCAAGCCTCTTTTTTTTTTTTTTTTAATTCAAAAAGGGCAAGATGGCAACCTTAACTGCTTGATTCCACAGCTTCCATTGTTCAGGTGCAGCCACCATCTTGACTTTTTTGCCCCCTTGTGCCTCCTGATGCCCCCATCCTGAGACTAATATATGATCTGCACCATAAATGGAATAAAAATACCTATAAACCTAAACGCAGATAGATAGATAGATAGATAGATAGATAGATAGATAGATAGATAGATAGATAGATAGATAGATAGATAGATAGATAGATAGATAGATAGACAGACAGACAGACAGACAGACAGACAGACAGACAGACAGACAGATATAGATATAATTGATAATTATATATATATATGTATATATATATAGAGAGAGAGAATTGATAATTAGATGATAGATAGATAGATAGATAGATATAGATAGATAGATAGATAGATAGATAGATAGATAGATAGATAGATAGATAGATAGATAGATATAGATATAATTGATAATTATATATATATATATAGAGAGAGAGAATTGATAATTAGATAGATAGATAGATAGATAGATAGATAGATAGATAGATAGATAGATAGATAGATAGATAGATAGATAGATATAGATATAATTGATAATTATATATATATATATAGAGAGAGAGAATTGATAATTAGATAGATAGATAGATAGATAGATAGATAGATAGATAGATAGATAGATAGATAGATAGATAGATAGATATAGATAGACAGATAAATATAGATATATTTGATAATTATATATATATATGTATATATATAGAGAGAGAGAGAATTGATAATTAGATAGATGATAGATAGATGGATGGATGGATAGATAGATAGATAGATAGATAGATAGATAGATAGATAGATAGATAGATAGATAGATAGATAGATAGATAGATAGATAGATAGATAGATAGATATAGATATAATTGATATATATATATAGAGAGAGAGAAAGAATTGATAATTAGATAGATAGATAGATAGATAGATAGATAGATAGATAGATAGATAGATAGATAGATAGATAGATAGATAGATAGATAGATAGATAGATAGATAGACAGATAGATAAATATATATATAATTGATAATTATATATATATATATAGAGAGAATTGATAGATAGATTAGATAGATAGATAGATAGATAGATAGATAGATAGATAGACAGACAGACAGACAGATAAATATAGATATAATTGATAATTATATATATATATATGTATATATATATATATAGAGAGAGAATTGATAATTAGATGATAGATAGATAGATAGATAGATAGATATAGATATAATTGATAATTATATATATAGAGAGAGAGAGAGAATTGATAATTAGATAGATAGATAGATAGATAGATAGATAGATAGATAGATAGATAGATAGATAGATAGATAGATAGATAGATAGATAGATAGATAGATAGACAGATAGACAGATAGATAAATATATATATAATTGATAATTATATATATATATAGAGAGAGAGAGAATTGATAGATAGATAGATAGATAGATAGACAGACAGACAGATAGATAAATATAGATATAATTGATAATTATATATATATAGAGAGAGAATTGATTAGATAGATAGATAGATAGATAGATAGATAGATATAGATAGAAAGACAGATAAATATAGATATAATTGATAATTATATATATATATAGAGAGAGAGAGAGAGAATTGATAATTAGATAGACAGACAGACAGATAGATAAATATAGATATAATTGATAATTATATATATATATAGAGAGAGAATTGATTAGATAGATAGATAGATAGATAGATAGATAGATAGATAGATAGATAGATAGATAGATAGATAGATAGATAGATAGATAGATAGATAGATAGATGAGAGAAAGAAAGAATGTATGTCTGTGTATCTGTGTGTGTGTATCTGTGTGTATGTATACACATGTATATATTGCTAACAGTTTCCTGTTTGTCACCTTTAACTGGGCAAAACAGAGCATCCTCCTAAGGAGAACAGTTTTTGAACCAAGGTAGGTCAAGCGAGTTAACTTATAAAACGTGTCCAAATCTGGGACCCATCACTTCCATGAAATTGAAATTTGGCAATTTGTGTAAAATATTTTATGGCACTTAAAATGATCGCAAAAACCTTTTACACCATCAGATGAGATGTCACAGAACATTTCCTGTGGTCGCCTCCCGGGGGTTGACTGTGCAATATGGTTCATTCATTTTGGGCTTCTTTCAAGGCTGATGCACCGTTGAAGATCTCCCTGAATTTTAAAGATTTTTTTCCCTACATTAGAAGCTCTGCCATTGTTGAAGTACAGGCAGTCCTCGACTTACAACAGTTTGTTTAGTAACCAAAGGAACAATGGCACTGCAAACAAGTGACGTATGACGGTTTTTCACCCTGACGGCCGTCGCAGCATCCCCGCGGTCACGTGATCAAAATTCAGATGCTTGGCAAGTGACTCATATTTATGACGGTCGCAGTGTCCCGGGCTCATGTGATCCCCTTTTGTGACCTTCTGTCGAGCAAAGTCAACGGGGAAGCCAGATTAAACTTTACAACCGTGTTGCTAACTTCACAACTGCAGGGAGTCACTGAACAATGGCGACAAGAAAGGTTGTAAAATGGGGCAAAACTCATTTAACACACGTCTTACTTAGCAACGGAAATGTTGGGCTCCGTTGCGGTCGAACGTCGAGGATTACCTGTATTGAGGACTCTCCCAAGAGGTCCCACGCTGTTTAGTGTAGTGCATTTATATGCACATGCGCACCGCCTGTGTGAACAGATTCGGTTTTTTAGAACAAAGAAAACAAGATGGTTTAATTACATCCCAAGAACCACATCAGATTTTGATGAAGCAGGTCAGGAAGAGTGTTGAAGCATTTGAAATTTGGTGCTGGAGAAGACTCTTCAGAATAGCATGGACAACCAAGACAACAAGCAAAGAGAACATCAAACACCCCAACCCAAAGTTGTTATACAAGGTCCTACGGAGCAGGTTCAAATTGTGGGAAGACTTCACTACAAAGCTGAGAAAGATAGAAAGAGAAGATCAAGACCAAGACCAGCAGCAAGGTAGATACTGCGTCAACAAACCAACTAACTATCTATGGAGATTCTCCGTCATCCAGGTCATGGTTGCCCCAAAAGTGCTTTTCAGGAGGCAACTGGACTTTCTTGTTTTTCTTTGAAGACGTTTCGCTTCTCATCCAAGAAGCTTGTTCAGCTCTGACTGGATGGTGGGGAATGGAAAGATTTATGCTCCTTGCAGACAGCTGGACATTTGCATCCTTTTAGAGAGCCGTGGGGGCCACTTGGAGGTTTATCTGTGTCCTCAGGGTCACAGTGCAAGTGGTGCAAATGGTGCAAATGGGTGTGGAGCCTTCTTGGAACTGCTGAAAGGACTATGTTGTAGACTGGACTTTCTTGTTTTTCTTTGAAGACGTTTCGCTTCTCATCCAAGAAGCTTCTGCAGCTCTGACCGGATGGTGGGGAATGGAAGGATTTATAATAATAATAATAATAATAATAAAGTTGGAAGGGACCTTGGAGGTCATCGAGTCCAACCCCCTGCTCAGGCAGGAAACCCTATACCATTTCAGACAAATGGCTGTCCAGTCTCTTCTTAAAAACTTCCAGTGTTGGAGCATTCACCGCTTCTGGAGGCAGGTTGTTCCACTGGTTAATTGTTCTAACTGTCAGGAAGTTTCTCCTCAGTTCCAGGTTGCTTCTTTCCTTGACTAGTTTCCATCCATTACTTCTGTCCTGCCCTCAGGCGCCTTGGAGAATAGCTTGACTCCCTCTTCTTTGTGGCACCCCTGAGATATTGGAATACTGCTATCATGTCAGCCCTAGTCCTTCTTTTCATTAAACTAGACATACCCAATTCCAGCAAACGTTCTTGATATGCTTTAGCCTCCAGTCCCCTAATCATCTTTGTTGCCCTTCTCTGCACTCTTTCTAGAGTCTCAACATCTTTTTTACATCGTGGTGACCAAAACTGGATGCAGTATTCCAAGTGTGGCCTTACCAAGGCATTGTAAAGTGGTATTTATACTCCTTGCCGACAGATGGTCATTTGCCTTCTTGTAGACAGCCGTTGAGGCCACCTGGAGGCTTATCTGTGTCCTCAGGGTCACCTGAGTGGTGCCCATGGGTGTGTAGCCTTGGCTGCAGGATGTTTTTCTGCCCTGTGTCCCTTCCCTTTCCTTCTCCACCAGTCAGTCAGAACTGAAGAAGCCTCTTGGATGAGAAGCGAAATGTCTTCCAAGAAAAACAAGAAAGTCCAGTTGCCTCTTGAAAAAAGCACCTTTGGGGCAACTAACTAGCTAAGATGCAGTTCTCAAGACTGAAAGTTGGAATCTGTGTACATTAGAGACTACTTACTTGCTTGCTTACTTACTTACTTACTTACTTACTTACTTACTTACTTACTTACTTACTTACTTACTTACTTTGTTTGTTTGTTTGTTTGTTTGTTTGTTTATTTATTTATTTATTTATTTATTTATTTATTTTCAACTCACCCGGAGGCGACCCTAGGCAGTTTCCATATCTGCTCCAACATTGAATTCTCTTCGTCTTTGCTCTCTCTGTTCCTTCCAGTCAAGGAACTACCAACTCAAAACAAGCAATGTAACAGTGGACTTAATGCACAATTTACAGGTAGTCCCCGACTTTACGATGCTAAACTTCGTTTAGTGAACGTTCAAAGTTACAGTGGCACTAAAAGAAAAAGTGACTTGGGGCCATTTTTCACACACTTATGACCGTTGCAGCATCATGTG
This sequence comes from Azemiops feae, assembly GCA_023970755.1. Lineage (NCBI taxonomy): Eukaryota > Metazoa > Chordata > Lepidosauria > Squamata > Viperidae > Azemiops > Azemiops feae. The sequence continues at coordinate 62,589 of JALGBA010004131.1, read as the reverse complement.
AACAAAATAGGTCCCGACAGATGAAACTCTCCAAAACAACTTCGAGGCATTGTTTAACTTAAAGAATCTTTTATTCGAGTAGCATAATATCGGCACTTACATAATCGAAGCCAAAAACTGAATTCCCCTCCCCTGGGCACATAGTATCAAAGCATAATTCCTTCCTCCAATTAACAATCATAAATCACATTCCCCAATTAGCTTGAAGCACGGGCTTCCTCTCCAGCTCTCCAGCCGCCAATTCCTTATCAGCTCTGGGCTCAATAACCTTGATTCTCACTCTAGGTTTAGTGTTGTTATGTCTAGCTAGACTCTCACTCACATCCCCCCCCCTCCCAGCATCATCTAACTCTAAAAGCGAAAGGGAAAAAGATGGCTACATTTCCATCTGTTGTCAATGCAAAACATCTGATGTTAGCAGCGTTGACAATAGGGTTTGTACAAAGGTTAGGTTCAACTACAATGGCCCTGAAAACAAGTAACCTAGGACCGTTTTTCGCATTTACGACCATTGCAGCATCCCTGCGGTCACATGATCAAAATCCAGACGCTTGGCAACTGACTCATATTTATGACAGTTGGGGTGTCCCGGAGTCATGTGATCCCCTTTTGTGACTTTCTGACCAGCAAAATCAATGGGGGAAGCCAGATTCACTTTAACAACTGTGTTACTAACTTAACAACTGAAGTGATTCACTTAACAACAGTGGCAAGAAAGGCCGTGAAATGCAGCAAAACTCACTTAACAACTGTCTCGCTTAGCAATGGAAATTCTGGGCTGATTTGTGGTTATAAGTCCATGATTATCTGTATTCTGTCGTCCCTCTCCTTAATCTCCAATGATTTATCCCAAAAGAACAGACTGAATTTGGTACACCTGAGACCCCCACCGTGGTTTTTTGTTTCAGCTCTTTTTAAGTACGAACTTCACCTCACTGGTTTCTATTCTGTTTAGATTTCATTTTAAGTTCATATATCGAAAGACGGAAGGAGTCTCTTTGCACAATCAGGTATCTTTCCCAATAAAATAAAATATCCCATTTACATTTTAAAACTTCCTTTTTTCCCCAAGTCATCTATTTTTAATCCCTCCCGGGCCACGAGGTGATTTTTCTCAGCCATTATTCTGTACTTACTCTTTCTTATAAATGAACTCCAACCCAGAAAAATTATGTGAGGGATCAATGAAAACTAACGTTGCATATATACATTTTTTCTGCTTGCATCATGGTTTTGCCATGCAAAACCTCATTTATTTGTAAGAAGCAACTTATCATGGGATTAGGAGAACAGATAGCCATCTTCACAAATTGTGCCGGCCAGATTTAGGGTTAAATTTCTGAGCTCCCTGTTTCAACAAGGGTCCATCAGTCCAATGTTATTTACAGCCGTACGCCAAACTTCTACGTAAAACAATCAACAGCAAGCATGCAGTGAACTAAAATATTAAGAAAGAAAAATGTAGCCAATTGCCTTCTGACATGGAATAATCTATCAGAGCTTAATTGCGCCCTGGATTTCCTTGCAGCAATTAAGAAAGATCGAGATAATGAAAACTTTTTTTTGAGATTTCTTTCAGAGTGTATCGATTAAAGGGGGAAAAAATGGGTTCTCTTCTATGGGACAGTTGGAGGAGATGATTAAGTTCAGATGACTAGTTCATCCTTGTTCAGAAGTTTGACTCCTCGTGGGATAGAGACTAGCACCAACAGAAGAGAATATTTATAGCTCAGGGTTGAACTGTGGGCTCCTTGGTGCTCTCTGATTTAGTTGTTTTCTAGCAGACATTTCATGACCCAAATAGGAAACGTAATCAGTCCTGCAGGGTGAGGGGTTTGCGGAGGAGGAGGAGGAGGGCTGTAGGATCCTTAATGCTCTCTAAGCTAGGTTGCTTCCTCAAAAACATTTTACTACCTAACTAGATTACATTATCGGTATTGGAAGAGAATGGAGTTTGATTTCTGTTTATATACAAGTGGTTTGATTAAAAGATAATATCTGTAGTTCAGGGTTGAAATGAGGGGTCCTTGGTGCTCTCTGAGCTTGGTGGCTTTCTTCCCGACGTTTCCTTACCAGCGCACTGATGATGTTACCAAGTTTGGTAATGACACGTCTGCAAGAAAACCACCAAGCTCAGAGAGCACCAAGGATCCCATATCCCCTTCTGAGTTCGCATACATCCAGGGGAATTGTGGGGAATCCAGGCCCACAAAGCCTGTCTCTCAATATCCACCAATCTCTTTCTCTCCAGCCAAAGTATTTCTCCTTGCAATCTCCTCTTTTCGGGTGCAACTTCTAAGTCTGACACTCCTTTCAGATAAATAACCCCTTGCTTTAAAGCCAGCAACTTTGCCGAACAAGAAACATCGGATGCCCCGAGCTTGCAAATTTCCCCATCCTTCCCTGCCTTGCTAAATCGTTTATTTTGTGCAGCCTTTTTTCTTTTTATGCAATTTCTAGAATAAAAAAAAACATAAAACAGATTTATCACAAAACCCTGTGCTCCCATCAACCTTTTTCAGACCGGTACATGTATTTCTCTGATTATTCATTAACACGAACAGAGAAGAAGCTTTGTAGTTTTTAAGCTCTCCTTCTCTGGTTTTTTTTTTCCCCCTTCCTTGTTCTTCAGAATTAGGTCTTCCTCGTGTTACACTGTTTTATGAGCAGTGGGTGCTGGTTGTGGGTTTCTCCCCCATCGAGCATGGTTTAGAATAACTCCAGGTAATCCTCAACTTGCGACTCTTTGGGACAATTAATAATAATAATAATAAAGTTGGAAGGGATCATGGAGGTCATCTAGTCCAACCTCCTGCTCAGGCAGGAAACCCTATACCATTTCAGACAAATGGCTGTCCAGTCTCTTCTTAAAAACTTGCAGTGTTGGAGCATTCACCGCTTCTGGAGGCAGGTTGTTCCACTGGTTAATTGTTCTAACTGAGCCCAAAATCTCTGTTGTTCAGCGAGACAGTCGTTAAGTGAGTTTTGCCCCATTTTACAACCTTTCTTGCCACAGTTGTTAAGCGCATCACTGCAGTTGTTGTTAAGTTAGTAACGGTTGCAAAATGAATCTGGCTTCCCCATTGATTTTGCTTGTCAGACGGTCGAAAAAGGGGGATCACATGACGCCGGGACACTGAGACCGTCACAAATATGAGTCAGTGGCCAAGCGGCTGAATTTTGATCACGTGACCCCCAGGATGCTTCAACAACTGTGCAATAAACAGTCATAAGTCACTTTTTCCACTGCTGTTGTAACTTTGAACGGTCACTAAATGCACTGTTGTAAGGCGAGGACTACCTGTACTGGCATAAAAGGAGAATTAGGTATTTTTTTTAAAAAAATTCATTTGTATCCCACCTTTATTATTTTTACTAATAACTCAAGGCAGCGAACATATCCAATACAGTTTCCTCCTATTTTATCCACAACAACCCTGTGAGGTGGGTTGGGCTGAGAGAAAGTGACTGGCCCAAAGTCATCCAGCTGGCTTTCATGCTCAAGGCAGGACTAGAATTCACTGTCTCCTGGTGATTGGTCCAACATCATCCATCAGCTTTCATGCCTCAGGCAGTACTAGAACTCACCGTCTCCTGGTGATTGCTCCAAAATCATCCACCAGCTTTCATGCCTAAGGCGGTACTAGAACTCACCGTCTCCTGGTGATTGCTCCAAAATCATCCACCAGCTTTCATGCCTTACTAGAACTCACCGTCTCCTGGTGATTGCTCCAAAATCATCCACCAGCTTTCATGCCTAAGGCGGTACTAGAACTCACCGTCTCCTGGTGATTGCTCCAAAATCATCCACCAGCTTTCATGCCTAAGGCGGTACTAGAACTCACCGTCTCCTGGTGATTGCTCCAAAATCATCCACCAGCTTTCATGCCTAAGGTAGAACTAGAACTCACTGTCTCCTGGTGATTGGTCCAAAGTCAGCCAGCCAGCTGGCTTTCACGGCTAAGGCAAGACTTGAATTCACAATCTCCTGCTTTATAGATTGGTGCCTTGACCATTAGACCAAACTGGTTAGTCTGTCTAGGCCATGGGTCGGCCATCCGAAACGTCGGATGAGCCGCACGGACCCGTTTGTCCCAAAAAAAAAAAACCCTGGGAGCCGCGCGTTCGCGCATGCGCGCGGCCCCGTTCGCGCATGCGCACATGCACACGCGCCGTTCGCGCATGCACGCGCGCCGTTCGCGCATGCGCGCGCCCATTCGCGCACGCGCGCCCCCGCACGCGCACGCCCCCGCCCGCGCATGCACGCATGCGCTCGCCAAAATGGCGGAGGAGGCTCCGGAGCCGCAGGTAAGGCCTCAAAGAGCCGCATGCGGCTCCGGAGCCGCGGGTTGCCGACCCGTGGTCTAGGCTAACAAAGAGAAGAACTGTGGGTGTCATGGTAGCAGTCTTCCAATACTTGAGGGTCTTCACCGAGAAGATGGAGTCAACCTATTCTTCAAAGTACTGGAGGGCAAGACAAGAAGTCATGGATGGAAGCTTAACAAAGAGAGTTCAGCCTAGAAATAAGGAGAAACTTCCTAATAGTTAGAACAATTAAACAATGGAACAACCTGCCTCCAGAAGTTATGGGTGCTCCATCACTGGAGGTTTTCAAGAAGAGACTGGACAACCATTTGTCTGTAATGGTATAGGGTCTTCTACTCGAGCAGGTGTCTAGAAGATCTCCAAGGTCCCTTCCAACCCTATTCTTCTATGTTCTATAAAGTGAAAGAACAACTTATCAATTCTATTGTCTCAACCGAAGCTCTTTGTAGCTTTCAGCAGAACCTAAACCCCGGCAAACGATCAGATTCATGTATTGTACTAACCCAGGATATGAACAGGCCATAATTGGCTAGGTTTGCATGGGAGGGCCATCTCTGTATTTCCATGATGACAACATGACACACACAACTTAATTGCAGTTTATACCAAATATCTACAGGTAATCCACCATGATAGGGAAAGGTCTTGGTTTAGAACAGTCAGTGAATTCAGTCTTTGGCTAGTAGACGGTGATCAGTGCTTCCCCTAGCACAGGGGTCTTCAAACTTGGCAACCTTAAGACTTGTGGATTACATGGCTGGCTGAGGAATTCTGGTAGTTGAAGTCCACAAGTCTTAAAGTTTGGAGACCCCTGCTCTAGCATGCTCTGCCTGCTAAATTCATAACTTTTTTTTTTTTTTAAGTACAAATGGGAGATTTAAATTTCACAATCCTTACCTTGAGCTCATTCCTATGATGAGTCATAACCAAGGATGTCATTTTGAATTGGGAGAAGAATAAGAAATAGCAGTTGGTTTTATTTTTTTATTTACTAAATGCATATCCCGTCCATCTCACTATCCAGAGAGACGCTGAGCAGCTCTCAAGGCAATAAAAGTAGAAGTATAAAAACAATTATGAAGATTGAAAGATTTTTTTTGCCTTTCATTGAGCTTGGGGGCGAAAGGACCAGCAAGGACTGGGCAGGTTGGAGCCTAGGTAGGAAATCGCATTCAAACAGTGCGCCGTTGAAAACGTTCCTAACACTTCTACTCAGAGTCACTCGATAATGAGACGGGCAACATCTAAATTTAATAAAAAAAATAAAAATTAAAAAAAGAAAGCCCTGTGTGGGTCAGTTTTAGCAGATCATTTACACTGAGCCATTTAATACGAGCATCCTAGTCCAAGTCAAGTCTAACAGTGCGAGAGAATTCCTGGAAGCCTGGCAGACAGACAAATCAGCCATCAACAAACACATGGAGATAAGCAACGTCTACATACCATTCAAAAGAGACAATCAGCAAAAAGAAAACCAAAAGACTAAAACACCTCCTTGCCAGCAATCAACATCCAGATGAGCAGAGATTTAACAGCAAAAGTAACATTAGACCTACCATCAAGCAATAAGCAATACTCCAGTCAAGAAACTACCATTTCAGACCAACAAACAAACAGCAAACAACAGTCTAACCAACGAACCATCAAGAACACCCCCACCAATACTGACAGGGCAAGCCACTAGTCACTATAGTATAAACAGACAGCAAACCCTCCCCGTCCCTTCAACCACTGATGAAGTTACCTAGTTGGGTCATGAAACGTCTGCAAGAAAGCAACCAAGCTCAGAGAGCACCAAGGACCCCACAGCCCTCCTTCTCCTCCTCCTCCTCCTCCTCCTCCTCCTTTCTCCACTCTGCAAACCCCACTCCTTGCATGCACTAATAATGTTCCCTAGTTGAATCATGAAATGTCTGCAAGAAAGCAACCAAGCTCAGAGAGCAGCAAGGACCCCACAGCCCTCCTCCTCCTCCTCCACTCCACCTCCACCTCCTTTCTCCACTCTGCAAACCTCACTCCTTGCATGCACTAATAATGTTCCCTAGTTGGGTCATGAAAGGTCTGCAAGAAAAACCCCAAGCTCAGAGAGCACCAAGGACCCCTCTGTTCAACCCTTATCTACAAATATTCTTTTCTATCAGTACAGGAGTGTAATTTCTAGAAATTCTGGGGGGAAAGCAGATCCTGCAAGAATAAGAGCGCTGGTGTAAACCAATTTTGACAAAGGAACCCTGCCGAGAGTATGTGTGGGGAGCAAACACTAGAATCAGCGTGACAAAATCAAATGCCATGAATGGAATATCCCTGTTGAGCTTTAACATTGCAGAGGCCAGTACTAAAAAAAAAAAAAAAAAGCATGTTGATATCTCTCCAAGTAGCTGCATGGCTTTCCGGATAATAAGGTTGTTGTTTTTAATTGAGTCACTCCATTGATATCTAGTATCATCAACAGCTTCTTTTCTGTTTTACCGGTTTGTGATTTTTGTTCCTGGTTGCTGCGGAGAAATACAGCAGTGAAAGACAAAAGGATCCAGAGGCAAGGGCAAAATGGCTGCCAGGGTGAAACATTTTCTGTTTCTTCCCCAAGTGATTTTATTAAAGTTTACTGTAAGATAAAACATGAATGGAAACAAAAACTGAAAAAGTTAAAGAAAGAAGAAAAGAGGGAGGGAGGGAGGAAGAAAAGAAGGAAGAAAGGGAAGGAAGGAAGGAAGGGGAGGAAGGAAGGAAGGAAAGAAGGAAGGGGAGGAAGGAAGGAAGGAAGATTTCTAAATGTTTTAGGCCAGTTCAATAACAACCAAGTCGTTCTAGTCACCAAAACCTAAAGTTTACACTAGAAATGCTACCTCAAGTTAAATCCAGAAATGTTAGAGAATTCCTGGAAGCCTGGCAGAAAAATCAGCCATCAACAGGCACATAGAGATAAACAACATTTACACACCATTCAAAAGAGACAATCCAAAAGCTAAAAAGGCAACAAAAAGACCAAAATACCATCTCTTCAGCAGTCAACTCCCAGATGAGCAGAGATTAACACCAGGATTAATACCAGGCCAACAATCAAGCAGTAAACAGTACACAATCAAGGAACTACCGACACAGATGGATAAATAGTAAAGAACAGTGTAATCAAGGAACCACCATGATGGGCACTCCCACCAACACTGACAGGGCAACCACTAGTATTTCAACAGTGAGCAAACCCCATTCCTTTCTAAAACTGATGATGATACCTAGTTGGGTCGTGAAATGTCTGCTGGAAAACAACCGAGCCAAGAGAGCACCAAGGACCTCACAATTTTGGCAGCATATAAACAGAGGCATGGAATCAAAATCACGTGAAGTATTAGTACTATTTTATAAAGCCTTAGTAAGGCCACACCTAGAATACCGCATCTAGTTTTGGTCCAAACATTACCCCAAAAAAATGCAAAGAAGAGCAACTAAGATGATTAAGGGCCTGGAGACAAAAACATATGAACAACAGTTGCAGGAATTGGGTATGGCCAGTCTAGAGAAAAGAAGGACTAGGGGTGACATGATAGCAGCATTCCAGTATTCGGGAGCTGCCACAAAGAAGAGGGGGGTCAAGCTATTTTCCAAAGCACCTGAAAGCAGGACAAGAAGCAACAGATGGAAACTAATCAAGGAGAGAAGCAACCTGGAATTAAGGAGAAACCTTCTAATGGTGAGAACAATTAACCAGTGGAACGACTTGCCTTCAGAAGTTGTGGGCACTCCATCACTGGAGGCTTTTAAGAAGAGTCTGGACAGCCACTTGTCTGAAATGGTATAGGGTCTCCTGATTGAGCAGGGGGGTGGACAAGAAGACCTCCAAGGTCCCTTCCAGTTCTATTCTGATTGATTGATTGATTGATTGACTTTCTAATTTAAAAGGAACTCAGAATCCAAAAGTGGTACCCACCTCTCTCTATATTCTAAAACAGCCTTCTAACTCAGTCAAGAATCCTGCCACCTCATTGGCCAGACTCAGTGTCAAATAAGGGAGAGATGGAAAATAAGAGGAACCCGAAAAGAAAACCTAGAGTCTTCAAGATCATCTTTTCTAATGCCATTCAGCACCATGGCAGCTCTCAGGGCCCCAGATCACCACGACAACGTCTCTTTGGACTCACCTTGCCCACCTCTCTCCTTGAAAGCTCATCTGAAGGCAACACTTGGATTTGAGAAGATGTCCATCGGCATCAATTTACCATGGAGCTCAGGAATGTCTAAGCCAGGAAGTCCTCTGGAGTGCTGGAGGCAGTGGTGGGATTCAAATATGTGAACAACCGGTTCTCTGTGTGGATGCCACTTCCAGAAGTGGCATCAAAATCACAAAAAATTGGCTACCGGTTCTGCCGAAGTGGTGCGAACCGGCTGAATCCCACCACTGCCTGGAGGGTTAAAAAAATGGTTCAAGACTTCCCAGCAAATAGTTGAGGTAGTTTATGACAAAAATGGTCCACAGTCCTGTAAAGGGTGTGATACCTTGTAGGTGTGTGTCTCCCACTGATGACAATGAGCCAGTGGCCTTTTTGTATGGTGGCCATATCTAAGGACACTTGGGAAATTGCTAGTGGTGTAGTTAACGGTTTCCCTTAGCTTCTTTCCTATTAAAGTAGGGAGGCCTAAGTATGAAAGTGTGGGTGTCTATTTGAAAGTGTGAGTGGAGGAGGTTTTCTGCCAGCTCTTTACAGTAGAGGACTTTCCAGGTGGTCCTAGAACACAACTAGCATTATTCTAATAGGATCTTCTGATCAATATAGGCCTCCTAATGCATCCACTCAAATTCCTTTCTGGTAAGAAATGTATTGTTGTTGTTTTTTTGACAAGGAACAAAAATAGAATCAGAACTTTGATTGTGATTGCAGTGCCCCTGAGACTGCAGTGGTTGAAAAATCTGATACATACAGGCAGTTCTCAAGATACGGCCATAATGGACCCTGCCACATTGCAAATCGTGACAGTCATAAAATGGGTTGATTAATGGCCTTTCTGTGGTGGCCATTAAGAAAATGGCGTACTGTTAGCAAACCCATTGTTCGCTAGGATGCGGTTTTCCCGAAACCTGGAAATAAGTGCAGGTTTTCAGGAAAACCACCCTAAAAACATGGTTGTGTGACTATTTGATGCTGTACAGCAGAGGTCTTCAAACTTGGCCCTTTTATGACTTGTGTACTTCAACTCCTAGAATTCCTCAGCCAGGCACACCTGGCTGAGGAATTCTGGGAGTTGAAGTCCACAAGTCATAAAAGGCCCAGGTTTGAAGACCCCTGCTGTACACAGTCATAAATATGGTCGTGTTTCCAAGGGCCCCAAGTTTGATCAGGTGGTTTCGGAGAGGTTCTGACCATAGAATCAAGGTCATAAGTAGCCTAAAAGTAGATTCATTGTAAGTTTGAATAGTCGCTAAGCAACAGGTGGTAAGTCGAGGCCTATGTGTAGACCAGGGGTAGGCAACCTTGGCTCTTTTATGACTGGTGGACTTCAACTCCCAGAATTCCTGAGCCAGCATGGCTCAGCATGGAAACGTCTCCCTTTCTCCTCAGCATAATATATAAATATTATATATATATATATATATATATATATATAAAAGGGAGGGCCAGGCCTGTGCACCCTGTCAGGGGAAAAACTTGTTAAAAAGAAACAAGAGACACATAACAAAATCCTTACTTTAGGATCCAGAGGTTTATTTAAAGTTGACACACAAATTCAGTACTTAATTTACAGACTCCGCCTTCTTTTGCCAGCAGATAGTCGAGGGCAATCTGATTTTGTAAAACCGTTGCCCTTATGGCTGTTAATTCTGTACCAGTCGCTTCCATCCCATCAGCAGTGGTATTAGCCAATTGCTCCAAAAAGATAGAGAACTTCCTACATGGTTTCCATAGCATATTAACACCCACTTGAGGGAATAGAGTTCCAAAAAAACCGGTACCAACCGTTGTGCAGTATTTCTCTCTTGTGCAGCTGGGCTGGAGTTGAAGCCCAGAGATCTATAGGCTCCTTCAGAGGCAACAAACCCGGAAAAACTACACCCAGGTAACATAGGCCTGCCCATCCCAAGGGGAGCATGCTGTATGCACCCATTGCTCATGTGAATGGGGCTGAGAGCACCCCTGAAGCTCACACAAGTGAGGCCCTGAACACCCACAACACTTGCGTGAGTGGGACGGCGAGCCCCTGCAACACTTTCGCAATGGAGGCCCCGAGCACCCATGATCCTTGCGTGAGTGGGGCTGTGCACACTCACATGTGCGCACACCAGCCAGCCACTCACGCAACCCAGTTGCGAATAGGCCACAGACCAGTAGTGGGCCGTGGCTAATGGGTCCAGGGATGTTTGTGAAGATGGATGTGAGTCAACAAATTCAATAGGGCTGCCATGACCAAATACTTTCAGTTACAGTCACCTGTAAAAAGGAATGGGCCTTCTATCAGGTGATCAGAACCACCATTTTGGGGGAGGGTTTTGGCAATCCCTCCATGGATGTCCCTGAACAGGTCAGAACATAGTGGCTGCAATTCATGATTTCTGGGATGATGCAGATAAAGATTTGAGATTCGAAAGTCTTCTTCTTGCCCAGTTTTGGACCGCGTCTACAAACCCTTAACCAATTTGCAAAATACCCCTCACAGTTGCCCCAAATGGGTATGGTTTCCTGCCATTTTGAGGTGGGAAATGCTTAAAAATATTAATTTAAGCCTTAATATAGGTTTAATGTAGTTGGTTTTTTCTTTTAATGTAGCAGAATCCCTAATTGGGTCTCCAAAATCCAAGGTACAATCCTACGCTTCAGTGATATATCTAAAATGGTCCCTGTGTTTGTCATCCCCATGCCATCCACCCAACCTTTATCTACATCAAGGTTCAGCAGCTTCTTGGTGAGCAGCAGATGCTAGTTCTGGTAATAAAACCACCAGCTCTTTTGGTGTACGAGAAATTGGTGGACCAGATTTAAGGGTGGACCAGACAGTAAGAAGGATTAATCGGTGGAAGAACTTGCCTCCTGGAGTTGTGGGTGCTCCATCGCTGGAGGTTTTCAAGAAAAGATTGGACAACCGTTTGTCTGGGATGATATTAAGACTTTTGCTTTGGGCAGGGAGTTGGACTAGAAGATCTCCAAGATCCCTTGCAGCCCTAGGATTCTATGATTCTATGAAATGTATCTTCTAGTTTGAGGTGGACACCTCACTGTGCGCCATTAAAAATCCCTCCCAGCATCACTCTTTCCTTCTCTCCTCTGCAAGAATAACTTCACCTGAGGACCTGTCCCTTTCAGTGATGGTGGTCCATCTGGTGTCTCTTCATTCCTCCATCCGAAGTCTAACTTTTCCATGGCTTGCTTCCCATCTTCCCTCCCAGCCAACCTTCAGCCGAGGTAAATGCTCGACCCATTCCATTCACAACGCTACTCACCCAAGCCCACCGTGACATTGTAAGAAGCTGGAAGTTTCCTGCATTAAACGCTGGGCAGGGCAGCTCCTTGGACCCCGCTCCATGTTCATCCTCGACGTGATCTAGCGTGGGATGGCCCCGTCGCCCCTTTCAGCCGGTTAAATCCTGCACCTTCCTTGTGTTTTGACAGGCTTTGTGAGTTTTGACAATCCTGCTAGTGCCCAGGCGGCCATCCAGGCTATGAATGGCTTCCAGATTGGGATGAAGAGGCTGAAGGTCCAGCTGAAAAGGCCAAAGGATGCTAACCGTCCTTATTGAAGAATGGTGGGAAACACTGGATAAGCAAGGTCTAGCACAGGTAATGGTTGGGGGGTGGCGGCAAGGAACATCACCTGTTGTCCCGTAGCGTCTCCTGTGTTGTGGACACTAATGACTTCTACGATTCTACCTTTCCTTCTAGAGCCATTTCAGAAGCAACCTCAAGAACTTGCCTCTGCGGGGTTGAGGCATTGCAGTTGGTTATAGTGAGGGAGATACGAGGTTGATCTGATTTTTTTATTTATTTGTGTTTCTTTTGTTGTCGTTTGTTTATTAAATTTCTATGCTGCCCATTCCCCCCTACAAGGATATTCTGGGCAGCTTCCAAACTATAGAAACGAAGGGAAAGTAGCCAACAGATTAAAATGAGCCAAGGTTAAAATGTTATTTTAAAAAAAAGCTATGCTACAACCACATCTACAAGAGCCAAGAGATGGATGGGACAACCCGTCTTCTTATCCCATCAGCCACCTCCAGTGGTGAACGCCCCCCCCCCCCGCCCTCACAGCCCCAGGCCAACCAGCAAAGCCAGGTTTTGAGACCCTTCTGGAAAGCCAACGGAGAGAGGGGTCAGTTTTCACCTCTAATGGTAGAGTGGTCCACAAAGATGGGATCCCAGAAGAAAAGGTCCTTCTCCTTGATCCTATTAGCCAGGGTTGGTGGTCCGGAGCAGGGGGAGAGAGGAAAGAAGGGATGGTTTTCAATGGGGATGAACTCATGCGTGCACACGGGCGCATCCATGAACACCTGTTGCTCACGCAAGGGGGGCCACGAACACCCATGACATTTGTGGTGATGCTCACGCGAGTGGGACAGCCAATGCCTGCAATGCTCACGCGAGTGGGGTTGCGAATGCCAGTGATGCTTGCTGCGATGCTCACGCAAGTGGGGCTGTGTGCATGCGCGCACACACATGTATCGGCCAGCCACTCACGTGGCCCAGTGGCCAATAGGCTGCAGCTCATTAGTGGGCACAGGTTGGGGACCCCCACCATTGACTTTAGTTCCTTAGCAGATGGGCTCTATACCAGGCCTGTTCCAGTGGCACAAGTAGGGTGGGCTTGTCCCATCGGAGAGAGACGGCCCGTCAGACACCCTGAACCCATGCCATATGGGGCATTTTGTCAGCACATCCTTCTTGTTGCAAGCTCTCCTTTTTAATCCACGTTTAATCCCTGGTACCAAATGGGCAATTTCGAAAGAGATCACTTGAGACTGGCACCAAAAGCAATGGGGGAGTCATTTCCAGATCTCCATCCCAGGGTCCAGCAGGAATCTTGGCACGAACAAAGAGGCAGCATCCAATTCTCTCTCAGAGTCTTGAGTTTATTCAGATCTGGACCAAGGTGGGTTCCTCCCATAATGCTGGAAGAACCCCCAAATGATTTATTCGGCAGGTGTTTTTATACTTTGTGTGGTTCGTGCGGTTACACAAGCAAGAAAAAAAGCCATTCGCACGAAAGTAGATAAAAAGCAGAAGTTGCTACAATATCATTACTTGCCCGGTACATTTCAGAAGCATGTTGAGAAAGAAACCTATTTACCAAACTCAGGTGCCCTGATTTGTGGTTTCTGTCATGCTTCTCCTAATATGGACAGTTCCATATTGTTACCACTCATTTATTCTCCTTAATTTGGCCATGTCAATGCAAGAGTTTTGATCAGCGTAGGTCAACACCAATGCTCATTTCCATTGCTGTTGGATAGAAGAGGGGAGAGATACAGGCCCTTGGAGAATATCTCCTCCACAATTGCTCAACAAAGAGATGGGAACTGGAGTCCCATTCATTGCTGTGGGATGGGTAGAGTTGGTTATTTATGAATCTAGGAGCTAGTAAAGGACACATGTTGACTTATAATGGTTAAGTAAGTTAAGTAGGCAGATCTGGTATTATGAGCACATCCAAACATTCTCCATTCTTTGTGTAGGACAAATTTTAGGATGTGAAAATTAAGGGAGGGTGGGCTCCACCATGAGGATCTTCCGAATAGCCACAGAAAGCATGGCTTAAGAGTCTGGGTAGTGAATGTAGGGACCAAAATGGAGAAACTATTTCAGGATTTACAAGAAAACCTCCAGAACATAATCTTTGAAGGCATCTCAAGAAGTTCAGAGTTGGTAGACGTGCCTTTATTTTAACTGTTTTCCTGCTATCGGAAAACACCCAAACTATTGTTATGTAGCATTGTTGTATTCTTCATCCTTTGCCATAGTAGCAATTTTGATGGTTGGGAAGGCGAGCAGATAGAGAGCAGAGAAATAGGAGCAAATAGGTACTAGCCAAATTTGGACTTTTCTCAAATCTGGGTTGAGTAGCGGTTCCAAAATAAGGGTTTGCTAAGTGCCATTCTGCCACTAATGTTGTGTATTTGCTCCAAAGGTACTACCAGTTCATGCAAAAATACCTGTTAGATTACCCACATCTTTTGCTATTAGGAGTAGGAACTATTGGTTGTGGTCAGAGTTGCGTTGTTGCCATTGAATTTTGTTCTTTCTATACACTTGACGTGAACATTCAGGTGTCAGTATGGAGACAGAATGATAACAGAACATAACAGAATAACACAGTTGGAAGGGATTGTGGAGATCTTCTCATCCAATCCCTTGCTTAAGCAGGAAGCCCTATGCCATTTCAGACAAATGATAGCCTAGAGATAGACCTTGGAGTTCTTCTGACTTATAATTTTGCAATTTCTAGAAGAGACCCCTAGAATTTAAGAATATCCTTTTCTGGTGCAAAGGTTTCTAGAAAGTACTTCGCTTGGGCAAAAGTCCAAGCAAAGACTTTCTTGGCCTCTTCTAAAAGCAAAGAAAACTCTCCATGTTGCTTTCCTTCTACTTTGCCCTCATCTGCAGCTCTCTTTGGCCTTGTCTACTCTCTGTGCAGGTGCTACCTCTTTTTCCAAATTCTAAAAGGTGACCCCAATTCCACCACTGCTCCAAGAAGCCCACTTTCTACTTCCAAGTTAACCTACAATGCTAGGTGTCTGGCTAGATGGTGGGGAATGGAAGGATTTATACTCCTTGCAGACAGCTGGTCGTCTGCATTCTTTTAGAGAGCGGTTGAGGCCACCTGGAGGTTTACCTGTGTCCTCGGGGTCACCTGAGTGATGCAAATGAATGTGGAGCCTTCTTGGCTGCAGGATGTTTTCTGCCCTATGTCCTTTCACTGTTGAGGACACAGATAAACCTCCAAGTGGCCTCAACGACTCTCTAAAAGAAGGCAAATGACCAGCTGTCTGCAAGGAGTATAAATCCTTCCCTTCCCCACCATCCAGTCAGAACTGAAGAAGCTTCTTGGATGAGATGCGAAACATCTTTAAAGAAAAACAAGGAAGTCCAGTTGTCTCATGAAAAAAAGCACCTTTGGACAGCCATGACCTGCATGACAGAGAATCTCCATAGACATCTACAATGCTAGGGTTTCTCAGTCCAACCCAGGAACTAATCAGATCCAATTTAACTTTCTAAAATCATCCCAAATCAGCTGTCTGCTCCTCTTTGCTCCAAAGTAGAACCAGGGAACTCAAGGTGATTGCACCAGGAAAGGTCCTTCAGGAAATTAAATTAGTTGAAGATGGTGTGAAATGTACGTGGAGGGAAGGGAGGGAAAAATGGGAAAAAAGAAAACCATAAGAACAGCAGGAACTGTAATGGCCGTGTTGACAAGCACTCCATCAAGCTAAGCACCTTAAATAATCCCATTAGCATCCTTTAATATACATCAATAGCATATTTGAACGCAGAGCCGTTTCTTCCTCACTTTCAGTGTTAAGAATAATCACCTGTTCGGTTAATTCACATATTAAACAAATTCATTTATTCTGACTGTGTAAAGCCTGGCCAAAACTAAGAGGACACAAAATTATGCACCAAATGCACAGGTACAGGACAGGTGGTACCTGGCTCAATAGTAGCAACTGTGAGAGGGATCTTGGAGTCCTAGTGGACGATCCCTTAAATGTGAGCCAGCCGTGTGCTGCAGCTGCCCCAAAAGCCAACACAGTGCTAGGCTGCATTAACAGAGGGATAGAATCAAGATCACATGGAGTGTTAATACCACTTTACAAGTCCTTGGTAAGGCCACACTTGGAACACTGCATCCAGTTTTGGCCACCAATTATGAAAAAGATGTTGAGACTCTGCTTTAAGAGTTAGTGGTCTCTTTTATCAGAATAAAGCGGACACAACCTGTAGTATATATTTGGGATAGATCAGATTGCACTGATAGACCGGTCCCACCGTAAAACACTTAATCTCCCTCCTGGTACAGCCAAGAAAGCGAGGAGAGCCTGTGGCCTAGAGGTTAATACAGCTGCCTAACATGCAAGTGGCCCGGGTTCGAATCTCAGAAGGGTCTGGCTAGCTGATGAGAGCTAAGTAGCTCGAAATAACTATACTAGTCTCCCCTTAATTCTTTGTCAGTAAATTTGAATTTAACCTGTAGTATCACATTACTACCCCAAATATATGATGGCTTTAAAGCTAGAATGAGACGGGCTGATGAGGATCCCTGATTAATTTCCTCTTTACTTCAGAAAGCCGGGAAACTGGAAAAGAAAACCTTGTTTAATCCAATGAATAGCTGAATAACTAGCTGGACCTCCAACTTGGAACTTCACTGAGATATTACTAACTGCTAGGATACTATTTTATAATGCCTTGGTAAGACCACACTTGGAATATTGCATCCAGTTTTCATCATCACAATATTAAAAAAAGATGTTGAGAGTCTAGGAAGAATGCAGAGAAGAGCAACAAAGATGATCATAGGGCTGGAGGCTAAAACATAAAAAGAACGGTTGCAAGAATTGGGTATGTCTAGTTTAATGAAGAGAAGGACCAGGAGTGACATGGTAGCTTTGTTCCAATATTTGAGAGGCTGCCACAAAGAAGAGGGGGGGGGGGTCCCTTCTAACTCTGTTATTCTGTTATTCAGAGTTCATATTGGAAAACTCAAACATGAACGATGGAGGCTCATCTATTATCATTATTATTATTATTATTATTATTATTATTATTATTATTATTATTATTATTATTATTATTATTATTATTATTATTATTATTATTATTATTATTATTATTATTATTATTATTATTATTATTATTATTATGGTATTAGCCGAAAGATAGGGAAGTGTATTCTGCCACTAATATTCTACCGAAATATTTCTATTAATCTGTCATCTGAAAAACTGAGCTGCAGATCTTTTCAGGAGAACCACCATTTTAGGATCATCTTGGGTAATGAGGAACTCGGAATTTTTTTGATGGTAAGAACAGAAGAGTAATGGAATTAGTTAGGAAACAGAACTGGGAGTCTTTGGACAATTGTCTATTTCTTGTGTGTTGCAGGGGAGGGGGAGCATGAACTTTGCATTTTCTACGTCATGCAAGGTTGAAGATGGCTTCACTTGAACTTTTGAGTTCTATTGCACCAAGACTCTAGAAAGAGGGCAGAGAAGAACAACAAAGATGATCAGGGGACTGGAGGTTAAAACATATAAGGAAAGGTTGATGGAATTGGGTATGTCTAGTTTAACGAAGAGAAGGATGAGGGGGGACATGATAGCAATGTTCCAGTATCTCAGGGGCTGCCACAAAGAAGAGGGAGTCAAGCTGTTCTCCAAAGCACCTGAAGGCAGGACAAGAAGCAACAGATGGAAACTAATCAAGGAGAGAAGCAACCTAGAACTAAGAAGGAATTTTCTGACAGTGTGAACAATCAATCAGTGGAACAACCTGCCTCCAGAAGCGGTGAATGCTCCAAGACTGGAAGTTTTCAAGAAGAGACTGGACAGCCATTTGTCTGAAATGGTGTAGGGTTTCCTGCCTGAGCAGAGGGTTGGACTAGAAGACCTCCAAGGTCCCTTCCAAATGTGTTATTCTATTTTATTCTAAGTCTAGGTCTGATGTTCTGATAGGACCAACTCTATCCTTAGGCTAAGACTGCTGGTTCTGGGCTAAACATCTTCACATTACCACTAGATTTCATAATTGAGAAACCAAAAGGACCATCTCTCAATCCCTTCGCCCTTCCATTCTAAATTGGATTCGCAATTCAGAATAACAGAGAGCTGGAAGGGATCTTGGAGGTCTTCTATCTAGGCCAACCCCCTGCTCAGGCAGGAAACCCTATACCATTTCAGACAAATGGTTGCCCAATCTCTTCTTGAAAACCTCCAATAACAGAGCACCTACAACTCCTGGAGGCAAGTCATTCCACTGGTTAGGATTCTTCTGGTTAGGAAATTTCTCCTTAGTTCCAGGTTGCTTCTCTCCTTAATTAGTTTCCATCCGTTGTTTCTTGTCCTTCGTTCTGGTGCTTTGAAAAATAAGTTGACCCCCTCATCTCTATGACAGCCCTTCAGATATTGAAACACTGCTATCATGTCACCCCTGGTCCTTCTTTTCACTAGACTAGCCAAACGCAATTCCTGCCACCGTTCTTCATACGTTTTAGCCTCAAGCCCCCTTAATTAACCTTGTTGCTCTTCTCTCAGCTCTTTCTAGAGTCTCAACATTTTTTTTACGTCAGGGCGACCAAAACTGGATGCAGCATTCCAAGTGTGGTCTTACTAAGACTTTGTAAAGCAGTATTAGAATTAAAAGCTTATGAGGTCCAAGGTGTTCCAGCTTCTCCTTTTTTTCTTTCCAGTTGGTTCCATCCAAATGTATGGAATTTGAGGGCTGCTTGTATGCGTGGGGGGGGAAAAAACCTCCCTGGCTGGAAAATGTAAGAAATAACAGAATAACAGAGTTGGAAGGGACCTTTGAGGTCTTCTAGCCCACCCTCTGCTCTACCCTACACAAGTTCAGACAAATGGTTGTTCAATTTCTTATTAAAAACCTCCAGCGATGGAGCACCCACAACTTTCATAGGCAAGTCGTTCCACTGATTAATTGTTCTGTCAGGAAATTTCTCCTTAGTTCTAGGTTGCTTCAGTCCTTCATTAGTTTCCATCCGTTGTTTCTTGTCCTGCCTTCAGGTGCTTTGGAGAATAGCTTGACTCCCTCTTTTTTGTGGCATCTCCTCAGATATTGGGAGACTGCTATAATGTCAGCCCTAATCCTTCTTTTCTCTAGGCTAGCCATACCCAATTCCAGCAACCATTCTTGATATGTTTTAGTCTCTAGGCCTTTAATCCTCTTAGTTGCTCTTCTCTGCACTTTTTCCGAACTCTCAACATCTGGTTCTCTTCTTGATTACTTTCCATCCATTGCTGAGTTGAGGATGAGTAGTCCTTGACTCACAACCATGTGTTTAGTTACAATAGCACCGATAAAAGTGACTTATGACTTTTCTTCACACTTACGACCGTGGCAGCATCCCCGCGGTCACGTGATCAAAATTCAGGCGCTTGTCAACTGGCTCCTATTTGTGACGGTCGCAGCGTCCCGGGGTCACGCAATCCCCTTTTGCGACCTTCTGACTATTCAAGTCCATGGAAAAGCCAGATTCACTTAACAACCGTGTTACTATCTTAACTAATGACTTCCTTGACATACGACCACAGTTGAGCCCAAAATGTCTATTACTAAGTGAGACATTTGTTAAGAGATGCTTTGCCCCATTTTACAACCTCTCTTGCAACAATTGTTAAGTGAATCACGGCAAATGTGATTGCAGGACCCCTGGACTGTCACCCATACGAGCCAGTTTCCAAGCGTCCTAATTTTGATCATGTGACCAAGGGGATGCTGCAACGGTCCTAAGTGTGAATAACGGTCGTAAGTCACGTTTTTTGGTTCAGTTCCTATAACTTCAAACAGTCACTAAAAGAAATGTTGTAAGTTTGTGGGCAACCGGTAACGGACTCACATTCTTCTGTGATTACTGTTGCTTTTTCCCTAATTTCCTTCCAAATGGTGATGCTCAAAGCAATCAATATAAAAAGAGAACAAACCCCACTCCCTTCTGGCACTGATGACGTTCCCTAGTTGGGTCCTGAAACGTCTGCAAGAAAACCACCAAGCTCAGAGAGCACCAAGGACCCTAGAGTTCATTCCTGAGCTACAAAGATTCTCTTCTATTGATGTCTGTCTGTCTATCTGTCTGTTTATCTATCTATCTATCTATCTATCTATCTATCTATCTATCTATCTATCTATCTATCTATCTATCTATCTATCTATCTATCTATCTATCTATCTATCTATCTTAATACTAGACCAACAATCAAGCAGTATTTAATACCCCAATTAAGGAACCACCAAGAATACAAAAAACCTACCTATCATTTATCTATCATCTATTTCTATCATCCATCCATCCATCAATCTATTTATTTGTCTATCATCCTTCTATCAAGATCAATACTAGACCAACAACCAAACAGCAAACAACAGCCTAATCAAGAGGTCACAAGAACAGCTCCCACCAACACCGACAGGGCTGCCCACTTCTATATAAACAGAGAGCAAACGCCACTCCTTTCTAGTACTGATGACGTTCCCTAGTTGGGTCATAAGACGTCTGCAAGACAACTACCAACCTCAGAGTGCATGAAGGACCCCCACAGTTCACCCCTGAGCTACAAATATTCTCTTCTAGTAGTCATAAATCGAGGACTACCTATATAAACATCTGGAGGAGAATTGTCTTCACTGGCAAAAAATGAGCACACTTGAAATTCCAGAAAAAGTTGCAATAAAAAGCTAGGTTCAAATTTGGTGAAGTTAAAGGAGTCCCTGTGGATTTTACTCCGATAATCCTTGCCGACTATACTGGGCAGTTCTCATCTCTGTTTCAAGGCCACTGAGCCAGCGCTGTCCAAAGTCATTTCCACGAACATGTGGCTAGCATGACGTCACAGAATCTTCCCACTGAAGTGGTACCTATTTATCTACTCGCATTTGCTTGCTTTCAAACTGCTAGGTGGACAGGAGCCGGAGCAAGGAACAGGAGCTTACCCCGTCTCGCAGTGCTCGGCTCTCGAACCCAGGCTGGCAGCTTTCCAGCCAAGTCCAGTGTCTTAACCGCTGGGCCACCATTTGTCTCAGTGCATTTTGAAAATTCAGAAATTGAAATCCAAGCCCGCACATCGTGCAACATCAGGTTACGGTGGATGTGTAAAATTCCACACTGCTGTGCTGCAGCATTTGGAATATCCTCACCTTGAAACCCAAAAGTTCCTTGCCGTTTCCATTTTAAGTTTTTTACTGGCAATACTTAAGGGAGTGGTGGTAGCATGGTGGAAAAAATGGAATTGAAATGAATGTGATAAATCTTAGGGTTTGAGGGGGGAAATGGATTCATAAGTGCCGTGACACTCTTGAAAAATGGTAAAGCTGCAGGCATAGACACAGAAGGGGAGTCCTGTTAAAATATGGATGTGCTTTGCTTATAGAGTGGCTATACCACCTGGTTAATGTAGGGGTGAAAATTGCCTCTGTCTGATTGGAGTTAACAGAATAACAGAGTTGCAAGGGACCGTGGAGGTCTTCTCGTCCAACCCCCTTTACCATTTTAGACAAATGGATGTCCAGTCTATTCTTGAAAACCTCTAGTGATGGAGCATCCACAACTTTTGAAGGCAAGCTATTCCACTGATTGTTCTCACTGTCAGGAAATTTCTCCTTAGTTCTAGGTTGCTTCTCTCCTTGATTATTTTCCATCCGTTGTTTCTTGTCCTGCCTTCAGGTGCTTTGGAGAATAAGGTGACCCCCGTTCTTTGTGGCAGCCCCTTAGTTGTCACTGGTGCCATGTAGAAACCAAAAGGTGACAAAAACGAATGCCCAAACTACAAGGGAGTATTTTCTAAACTAGCACCCATGATGAGAAGGATTCTGACAGATGACAGAATAAGGATTGATGAGAATATTTGTAGCTCAGTCCCAAACTTTGGGTGTCCTTGGTGCTTTCTCAGCTTGATTGTTTGCAGATGTTTCATGACCCAACTAGGTAACATCATTAGTGCTAAAAGGGAGTGGAATTTGCACTCTGTATATATACAAATGGCTTGCCCTTTCAGTGTTGGCGGGAATGTTCTTGGTGGTGCCATGATTAGGCTGTTGTTAGGATCATCAGGGCTAGAAACGAATGGGGTTTGTGGGGAGGAGGAGGAGGAGGAGGAGGACTGTGGGGTCCTTGGTGTTCTGTGAGCTTGGTTGTTTTGTTGCAGATGTTTCATGACCCAACTAGGTAGCATCATCAGTGCTAGAAATAAATGGGTTTGTGAGGGGGGGAGGAGGAGGAGGAGGACTGTTGGTATTCTGTGAATTTGGTTGTTTTGTTGCAGATATTTTATGATCCAACTAGGTAGAATCACCAATGCTAGAAATGAATGGGGGGGGAGAAGGAGGAATAGGAGGAGGATCATGGGGTCCTTGGTGCTCTCTGAGCTTGGTGGTCAAAGCTGTGTTTTCCCAGCTGTTACAAACGCTCCATCTTCAGAAGATTGCACCAAAATAATAAATCATGCCTTTGGAGAAAATTGTTAGAAACACCTTGTGCCAGGAGAACGGATTATTCAGTTCTGGACGAAGTTAAATCTGCTTCGCTCACTAGGAGCACCAGTTAACGAAGCTATTAAATATTAGGGACACAAATTGCAAAGGCAAGAAGCAGTGGAAGATACTCTGACCCATGAAAAAAAAAATCAAAGGCGTTTGAAAAAGTGCTTATAGAAGGCGAGGTGATCTGATGAAGCAGGGACACAGGAGAATTCCAAGAAGGAGCTACCAGGGCATTTCTTAGTGAAAGGGATGGCCATTGGGTCATAAAGAGTTGAAAATGGCTAAAGATCTGGATATGAGCGGTGTTGAAACTCAGGCTGATAGAGGTCTTCCGGTAACTGAGGGTCTTCAGAACTGAAGAAGCTTCTTGGATGAGAAGCGCAACGTCTTCACAAAGCAAAACGAGAAAGTCCAGCTGCCTCAATGAAAAATTGACCTCTAAAGGTCTGTCGGAATATCCATTATTGTTGTTCATAGCGCTATTAAAGTATTTATTACATCATTTTCATATAATAAATATTTGAAGATCTATGAGCAACAAGAAACCATGAAGAGATGGATCAACTGGTCTCGAGAAGAGCATTTCTCTTCTTAATATTTGCGTGGCAAGGATCAGAATTAGCTGAACATCACCTTTAGACAGGGGTAGGCAACCTTGGCTCTTTTATGACTTGTGGACTTCAACTCCCAGAATTCCTGAGTCGGCATGGCCGGTTCCGGAATTCTGGGTACTGAAGTCCACAAGTCATAAAAGAGCCAAGGTTGCCTACCCTTGACCTAAGACATTTCTAAAATCAAGCAACGTTAAACAATAGGAGATTATATTATGTGTGATTCCATCCAAACATCATCGTAATACATAGACTCTTCTGTTATTTGCAGAATAACAATCCCTAAAGCTATCATCTCTAATTCTTGGGATCCAGATGTGTCTTCTCATTCTTCTGAATCTGAAGAATAGACTAAGTCAAACTTTCATATAAAATTCCCAGCAGGTTCATCCTTTCTTTGCCACTCCAACCTAAGATACAGTTTAGTAGCTTGTCAACACTTCAGATTTGGAGGGAGTTTCTTGACTAGAACTTATTAGAAGAGAATCATTGTAGCTCAGGGTTGAACTGTGGGGTGCTTGATGCTCTCTGAGCTTGGTGGTTGTCTTGAAGATGTTTCATGACCCAAGTAGGGAACGTCATCAGTGCTGGAAGGGAGTGGGGTTTGCAGGGAGGAGGGGGGGAGGAGGAGGAGGAGGAGGAGGAGGAGAACTGTGGTGTCCTAAGTGGTCTCTGAGCTTGGTGGTTGTCTTGAAGATGTTTCATGACCCAACTAGGGAACGTCATCAGTGCTAGAAGGGAGTGAGGTTTGCAGGGAGGAGGAGGAGGAGGAGGAGGAGGAGGAAGAGACCTTGGTGCTCTCTGAGCTTGGTTGTTTTCTTGCAGATGTTTCACGACCCAACTAGGTAACATCATCAGTGCTAGGAGGGACTGGGGTTTGCTCTCTGTTCATATACAAGTGGCTTGCCCTGGATATATACAGGTAGTCCTCAACTTATAACATTTTGTTTAGTGACCATTCGAAGCTATAACAGCACTGGGGGAAAAAATGACTTATAACCTTTTTTTCCACTTATTGACTGTTGCAGTATCCTCCTAGTCACATGATCAAAATTCAGACTGGTTCATGTTTATGACGGTCGCAGTGTCCCGGGGTCACGTGATCTCCTTTTGCAGCCCTCTGACAAGCAAAATTAATGGGGAAGCCGTCTTCACTTTACATCTGTGTGACTAACGTACCAACCATAGCGATTCCTTTAACAACTGTGGCAAGAAAGGTCATAAAATGAGACAAGACTCACTTAACAGCTATCTCGCTTAGTAACAGAAATTTTAGACTTAACTGGGGTTGCAAGTCGAGGACTACCTGTATAAGCAGACAGCAGACAATTTACTGAGATAGTAAACCAACCAAAAACAGACAGCAAACCCCACTCCCTTCCAACACTGATGATGTTACCTAGTTGGGTCATGAAACGTCTGCAAGAAAACCACCAAGCTCAGAGAGCACCAAGGTCTCCTCCTCCTCCTCCTCCTTCTCCTTTCTTCTAGCACTGATGATGTTACCTAGTTGGGTCATGAAACGTCTGCAAGAAAACCACCAAGCTCAGAGAGCACCAAGGTCTCTTCCTCCTCCTCCTTCTCCTCCTCCTCCTCCTCCTCCTCCTCCTCTTCCTCCTTCTTCCCACAAACCCCACTCCCTTCTAGCACTGATGATGTGACCTAGTTGGGTCATGAAACGCCTGCAAAAAAAAATCCAAGCTCGGAGAGCACCAAAAACCCCACCGAACCCATAATTTTCAAGGCGGCAAACAAACAGAGAGCTTCGTCGATCAGGATTATAATCTGTATTTCTAAATTTGGTTATTTTGCCCCGTTTCAGAAACTGAATTTGCTGAATTGATCCTATTCTATACTTGGGGGTGGAGGGGGAATCAACAGAAAACGGGGATAGATCGCCTGTTCCAAGGGCAGACGGCCCCGCCAAGATCTTTGCACGACCCCCAGCCCGATTATCATCGTGGCGAGAGGAAAGCCATCCCCATTTGTTTGCCTTCCAGGCAATGGCAGGGATCTGTTTGCAGTCAAGAATAATCCAATTTAAAGAAATGATTCATATTACTGAACACATCTGTCTGAGGCCCGAGCAAAACCCCGGTGTTAGTTTAATAAATGATGTTCATTAAACTCGGCTGAAAATATAATCTGGAGAGACCGATGGAGCAAACAGAGCAAAGAATAAGCAAACGGAGCTGAGCAATTATCAGCCATCATTTGTTCTGGTGCCAATGCAGAAGTAAGCCTTGTTTACTGAAATCTTAATTTCGTTTGGCTGAGGCCAAATCCATCAAAAAAAGCCGAGCCGGCAGACGATGCTCTCGTTTCTCAAAATCTGCCAGAAAAAGATTTTTTTAAAAAAAAAGAAAGAAAGAAAAAGCTCTTTTTCTCGATCTACAGCAGAATTCAGAAATTGAAAGTTAGGATGAGCAAAGAGATGTTTCTCCAGGGACAGAAGGTCCAAGCTGAGGACCTTTAATGTTGAAGATGGAAGATGAGCCTCACAAGGCATGGATAGTGGGGTCAACTGAGATGGATTTTACACTCAGGCAGAAAAACAACAACACAAAGCTACGATACAGATGAGGTGAAACCTGGCTCAAAAACAGTAACTGCGAGAGGGACCTTGGAGTCCCAGTGGACGATAATTTAAACATGAGCCAGCAGTGTACGGCAGCAGCCAAAAAAGCAAATACAATCCTGGGTTGTATAAACAGAGGCATAGAATCAAGATCACGCAAAGTATTAGTACCGCTTTATAAAGCCTTAGTAAGGCCACACCTGGAATACTGCATCCAGTTTTGGTCACCACATTACAAAAAAGATATTGAGACTTTGGAAAAAGTGTAAAGAAGAACAACTAAGAGGATTAAAAGCCTAGAGCAGTGGTGGCGAACCTATGGCACGGGTGCCAGAGGTGGCACTCAGAGCCCTCTCTGTGGGCACGCGCACCGTCGCCCCAGTCCTAGGCCTTCAGCTGGCTTTTATAAAACCTTTTCGCTTTAGGCCTCCGCTGCCATGTGCAAAAAAAAAAAAAGGTTTTATCAGTCAATTTCAACTTCTCGCGGGAAAAAAAAAAGATCTTGCAAAGTTGGAATTGATTGATTTAACTTTTTAGTCCCACCCAGTCTGCTGTTACCACCGCAGCCATGCCCACCCAATGGGCCACGCCCAGCCAATGGGCCACACCCACCTGGCACTCGACGATGCATAAGTGGGTTTTGGGTTGCAGTTTGGGCACTCAGTCTCTAAAAGGTTCGCCATCACTGGCCTAGAGACTAAAACATATCAAGAATGTTTGCTGGAATTGGGTATGGCTAGCCTAGAGAAAAGAAGGATTAGGGCTGGCATTATAGCAGTCTCCCAATATCTGAGGAGATGCCCCAAAGAAGAGGGAGTCAAGCTACTCTCCAAAGCGCCTGAAGGCAAGACAAGAAACAACGGATGGAAACTAATGAAGGACTGAAGCAACCTAGAACTAAGGAGAAATTTCCTGACAGAACAATTAATCAGTGGAACCACTTGCCTACGAAAGTTGTGGCTGCTCCAACACTGGAGGTTTTTAATAAGAAATTGGACAACCATTTGTCTGAACTTCTACAAGGTCTCCTGCTTGAGCAGGGGGTTGGACTAGAAGACCTCCAAGGTCCCTTCCAGCTCTGTTATTCTGTTATTTCCTACACGTTTTCCAGCCAGGGAAGTTATTTTTTACCCCACGTACAAGCAGTCCTCAAATTCCATACGTCTGGATGGAACCAATTGGAAAGAAAAGAAGAAGAAGCAGGAAGACCTTGGAACTCATAAGATTTCGGCATTGATTACAGGAGCATTCAGTCACCTTTACCCCGTTAAGGGCATCGTAGCCGTAATGCAATCTTGCTTTCCCCTTCCGTTCCTCTTCCATCAGGCCTCTCTCTTTCCCCTGCAGACACCATCACCACACCTGCCCCCACCTGCAATTTATATCCATTTTATTGATCTCAGGCTGTTTATGAGTGAATTGCACACGGCACCCCTTAGCTGCCAGTTGGCTTCTCCAGCTGGTGCGCAGAAGAATCAAAAGGACCGAAAGAGACGGGTAGACAGCCCAAAATTTCTGTGGATAAGTGAGAAGGTTGTTAAGTGAGTTTTGCCCCGTTTTACGACCTTTCTCCCAGCAGCCGTTAAGCAAACAACTTCAGTTGCTCAGCTAGTGACAGGGTCGCTGAAGTGAAGCTGGCTTCCCGGTTGACTTTGCTTGCCAGAAGGTCGCAAAAGGGGGAAATCACGCGAGCCCAGGACGCTGCAACCGTCGTAAATATGAGTCAGTTGCCAAGCGTCTGAATTTTGATCATGTGACCCTGGGGGGGGGGGTGTGCTGCAATGGTCACTTTTTTTTTTCAATGCCATTGTGGTTGATCCTAACCTCTGTGTAAGCCCTACTAGAAAAGAAGGAGATGTAGAAGGCGAGGCAGAGCTGGAGGTGGAGTCAAGAGGGGAATCAGTCTGGAATCATTATGTTCCCACAAGCAGTCTAGGTTCAAGCCCTCTCCGTTAACTGTTATTTAATGTCAATTTAATTAGAACTTAACTCTTTGTGATGGTTAGGGTTAAGGTTAAGGTTATGAATTTTCTCCCCCAACCAGATTCACAGAGAAAACCACTGTGACTGTGTTTTTTGTTGATCAGCTACGTTTATTCTGATATGAGTGTTATGTTCTTTTTTTTTTTTTTTTAGCAGTCTGAACTTAACAACATCCAGTAATTAATTAACATGTATTTATAGCCAGTTTGAGAAACAGGACAGATACTTACATGGGCGTCTACCCTACAGCAAAGGAATAAATACGGATTTGTGTTTATACCAGCGGCTTTCTTTTAATTCTAAGAGATGTGCTCATATTTATTTCCGCTATAAAAATCCAAGTTTCACTGAGGCAATAATTCAGTTTCAGGCATCTCGTTCAAAACGGAGTTTTAGATTGTTTTTTTTTTTTAAAAAAGGGGGGGGAGAAAGGAAATTAATAAAAGTTGAATAATTAATAGGTATTGAAAGTGTATGGAGCCAATCAGAAGCTTCAATTTGTCTCAGTTGTGCAGGGACACTAATTTTCACCTAATTCTTCTGAGCTGGCGGGACATCCTAGCTTTAGTGCAATTAAAAACGAATCAAAAATATTTTGAGCTAATTGTGCCACCTCGCTTGAAGACAATTTGAAGCTGCCGGCAAATAATGCTAATAACAACACTAACAACGTTTATGCTATCATCTCCAATTGATATCGAAAGATTATGACCTACACCGGCTGTGGTTCTCAGCACACACGTTGTGCCATACCAACAACGTCTTAGATGGCACTTAGCAAACCTGGGCACTGACAACATTGTTGTTTGTTGCTCAGTCACTAAGTCATGTCTGACTCTTTGCAACTCCATGGACCACAGCACACCAGGACCTCCTGTCTTCCACTGTCTCCTGGAGTTTGCCCAAATTCATGTTCGTTGCATTGGTGACCCAATCTACCCATCTCATCCTCTCTCATTCCTTCTCTTTTTGCCTTCACTCTTTCCCAACATCAGGGTCTTCTCCAAGGAGTCCTTTCTTTCTAATTCTTCTCATACAGGTAGTCCTCAATTACAACTTACCTCGAGTTACAATGAACACAATTGAACGCAAAATTTCTCTTCCCAGGTGAGACCATGGTTAAGTGGATTTTGCCCCTTCTTAAGACCTTTCTTGCCACAGTTGTTAAGTCAATCGCTGCAGTTAAATTAGTCACACGTGGTTAAGTAAATCTGGCTTCCCCATTGGCTTTGCTTCTCAAAACATCCCAAAAGGGGATCACATGACCCCAGGACACTGCAACGGTCATAAATATGAGTCAGTTTGCCAAGCGTCTGAATTCTGATCATGTCACCACGGGGATGCTGCAACAGATATAAGTGGGACAAATGGTCATAAGTCACATTTTTTTCAGTGCCGTTGTAACTCCGAATGGAGCTTCACAACATCAGGGTCTTTTCCAAGGAGTCCTCTCACTGGGTGGCCAAAGCATTTGTGCTTCAGCTTCAGGATCTGTCCTTCCAAAGGACAGCCAGGGTTGAGTTTCTTTAGGGTTGACTGATTGGACCTCCTTGCAGTCCAAGGGGCTGCCAAGAGTCTTCTCCAGCCCCACAATTCAAGAGCACAAGTCCTTTGGCGCTCAGCCTTCCTCACAACTATATATTGTTGTTGTTAGTTGCAAAGTTGTGTCCAACCCATTGCGACCCCATGGACAACGTTCCTCCAGGCCTTCCTGTCCTCTACCATCTTCTGGAGTCCATTTAAGCTCATGCCTATTGCTTCAGTGACTCCATCCAGCCACCTCATTCTCTGTCGTCCCCTTCTTCTATTGCCCTCAATCTTTCCCATCATCAGGCTCTTCTCCAGTGAGTCCTTCCTTCTCATTAGGTGGCCAAAGTACTTGAGTTTCCACTTCAGTATCTGGCCTTCTAAGGAGCAGTCAGGGTTGATCTCCTCTAGGACTGACCGGTTTGATCGCCTTGCAGTCCAGGGGACTCGCAGGAGTCTTCTCCAGCACCATAGTTCAAAGGCCTCAATTCTTTGGCACTCAGCCTTTCTTATGGTCCAACTTTCACAGCCATACATTGCAACTGGAAAAACCATGGCCTTGACTATACGTACTTTTGTTGGCAGGGTGATGTCTCTGCTTTTTAGTATGCTGTCTAAATTTGCCATAGCTTTCCTCCCCAGGAGGAAAGTAACTATATATTACTACTGGGAAAACAGCCTTTCTGGGGTGGGAATTGCAACTTGTTACTTTGCATCTGGGGAGGGAACTTTAGTCTTGGGCTAATGTCATGGTTCTGATAGATGAAACCAATTAAGAGAACTTCAAGGCAAAGATTTCTTCCTTAAAGAACATTTTATTCAGGAAACAAAGTATGGGCGCTTACATAGCTGAACCCAAGACTAAAGTTCCCTCCCCCCAGATACAAAGTAACAAGTTGCAATTCCCACCCCAGAAAGGCTGTCATAAATCACATTCACCAATTAATCCAAAACGCAGGCTCTCCTCCCAACTTCTCAGCCCGCCAAAACTTTATCGAACACTGGCCTTGAGTTCACACACAACTGCAATCGTTATGGCTGACTGAAAATGCTCAAACATTCCTCTCCACCCCCCTCCCTTCTACATCTAAAATCCCCAAAAGCAGAAAGAAGCACAATGAAAGCAAAAGGTAAAATGGCGACAGTTTTCTTAATTGTCGCAGCGCTGACACAGAGCTTTCACTATACCAGGGGTAGGCAACCTTGGTTCTTTTATGACTTGTGGACTTCAACTCCCAGAATTCCTGAACCAGCCATGCTGGCTCAGGAATTCTGGGAGTTGAAGTCCACGAGTCATGAGGGGGCCATAGTTCCCCCATGCTGGTTCAGGAATTCTGGGAGTTGAAGTCCACGAGTCATGAGGGGGCCATAGTTCCCCCATGCTGGCTCAGAAATTCTGGGAGTTGAAGTCCACGAGTCATGAGGGGGCCATAGTTCCCCCATGCTGGCTCAGGAATTCTGGGAGTTGAAGTCCACAAGTCATAAAAGAGCCAAGGTTGCCTACCCCTGCTCTATACGAATCTTTGTGGGCAAGCTGATGTCTCTGCTTTTTAATACGATGTAGAGCAGTGTAGAACTGAAGGGGTAAGCCAAAGACTGCCCAGAGATCAAATGAGTGTTGTTGTTGTTTAGTTGCTAAGTTGTTTCCAACTTTTCGCAACCCCGTGGACCATAGCAAGCCAGGCCCTTCTGTCCTCCACTGTCTCCCAGAATTTGCCCAAATTCATGCTCTTTGCATCGATGACCCAATCTAACCATCTCATCCTCTGCTGTGCCCTTCTCCTTTTGCCTTCACTCTTTCCCAACATCAGGGTCTTCTCCAAGAAGTCCTTCCTTCTCATTAGATGGTCAAAAAATTTGAGCATCGGCTTCAGGATCTGTCCTTCCAAGGAACAGTCAGAGCAGAGTTCCTTTAGGATCAAACGGATTGGATCTACTCCAAGGGGCTCCCAAGAGTCTTCTTCAGGACCAAAATTCAAAAGCATTAATTCGTTGGCGCTCAGCTTTCCTTATGGTCCAACTCTCACAACTGTATGTTAACTACTGGGAAAGCCATAGCTTTGACTATACATGCGGTCCTCAATGTACGACAAAAATTGAGCCCAAAATTTCTGTTGCTAAGCGAGACAGCTGTTGAGTGAGTTTGGCCCCATTTTACGACCTTTCTTGCCACAGTTGTTAAGTGAATCACTGCAGTTGTTAAATAAGTAACACGGTTGTTAAGTGAATCTGTCTTCCCCCTTGACTTTGCTTGTCAGAAGGTCGCAAAAGGGGATCACGTGACCCCAGGACACTGCGGCCGTCTTAAATGTGAGTCAGTTGTCAAGCATCTGAATTTTGATCATATGACCATGGAGATACTGCAATGGTCATAAGTGTGAAAAACAGTCATAAGTCACTCTTTTCAGTGCTCTCATAACTTCAAAGGGTGACTAAATGAATTGTTGTAACTCAAGGTCTACCTGTGTATAACATCCTAGGTTCTTGGGAAGAACTTGACATGTATACAGTAAAGGGCCAACACCAACTAAAAAACTAGCAGCTATGATTTCATGTGGTTATGCGTATCATAATCATATCCAATGTGCTAATTAAGTGTGGAAATATTACAGTGAATTTATTCGATGCAACAAGACTTGGTTGAGTCAACTAAAGGTAGCTAGAATTTCTAGAGATCCTTGATACAGGAGAAGAAGAAGGGATAGCTAACATATAAAGAACAGTTGCAAGAATTGGGTATGTCTGGTTTAATGAAAAGAAAGACTAGGGGTAACATGATAACAGTCTTTCAGTATTTGAGGGGCTGCCACAAAGAAGAGAGGGTCAACCTATTCTCCAAAGCACCTGAAGGCAGGACTAGAAGCAACAGATGGAAACTAATCAAGGAGACAAGCAACCTAGAACTAAGGAGAAATTTCCTGACAGTTAGAACAATTAATCAGTGGAAAGACTTGCCTCCAGAAGTTGTGGGTGCTCCAACACTGAAGGTTTTCAAGAAGAGACTGGACAGTCATTTAATAATAATAATAATAATAAAGTTGGAAGGGACCTTGGAGGTCATCGAGTCCAACCCCCTGCTCAGGCAGGAAACCCTATACCATTTCGGACAAATGGTTGTCCAGTCTCTTCCTAAAAACTTCCAGTGTTGGAGCATTCACCGCTTCTGGAGGCAGGTTGTTCCACTGGTTAATTGTTCTAACTGTCAGGAAGTTTCTCCTCAGTTCCAGGTTGCTTCTCTCCTTGACTAGTTTCCATCCGTTGCTTCTTGTCCTGCCCTCAGGCGCCTTGGAGAACAGCTTGACTCCCTCTTCTTTGTGGCAACCCCTGAGATATTGGAATACTGCTATCATGTCACCCCTAGTCCTTCTTTTCATTAAACTAGACATACCCAATTCCAGCACTTTAGCCTCCAGTCCCCTAATCATCTTTGTTGCCCTTCTCTGCACTCTTTCTAGAGTCTCAACATCTTTTTTACATCGTGGTGACCAAAACTGGATGCAGTATTCCAAGTGTGGCCTTACCAAGGCATTGTAAAGTGGTATTAATACTTCCCATGATCGTGATTCTATCCCTCTGTTAATGCAGCCCAGCACTGTGTTGGCTTTTTTGGCAGCTGCAGCACACGGCTGGCTCCTATTTAAGTGATTGTCCACTAGGACTCCGAGGTCCCTCTCACAGTTACTACTATTGAGCAAGGTACCCCCTATACTATACCTGAACATTTGGTTTTTCTTGCCTAAATGTAGAACCTTACTTTTTTCACCATTGAATTTCATTTTGTTAGATAGCGCCCAGTGTTCAAGTCTGTCCAGGTCCTCCTGTATCTTAAGCCTATCTTCTGGAGTATTGGCTATTCCTGCCAGCTTGGTGTCATCTGCAAATTTGATGAGTTCCCCATCTATCCCCTCGTCCAAATCTTTGATGAAGATATTGAAGAGCACTGGCCCCAGAACAGAGCCCTGGGGCACCCCACTGCACACTTCCCTCCATGTAGATGCGGTTCCATTGAGGACCACACGCTGAGTACGGCCGGTCAGCCAGCTACGAATCCATCTGGTGGTGATGCTGTCTAACCCACATTTGCCTGAAATGGTATAGGTTGTCCTGCTTGAGCAGGGGGTTGGACTAGAAGACTTCTGAGGTCCCTTCCAATTCTGTTATTCTGTTAATCAGTGGAATGGCTTCCATCCACAAATGGTGGGTGCTCCATCACTGGAGGTTTTCCTTAAGAGACTGGACAACCATTTGTCTGATATGGTATAGGGTGTCCTGCTTGAGCAAGGGATTGAACTAGAAGACCTCCAAGGTCCCTTCCAACTCTATTATCCTGTTAAATTCTTTTAGATTGGATGTGATTAAGGACCTCATAAGTGCTTAAGTATGGATGATGTCAGATACAGAAGAAACAATTCTTTACTTTCCTCTTGCTAAATATGACACAGGAATCTGAGAAGGAAAATCTAGTAGTAAATGTCCCAAACATAGAGACTTCCTTTGGTCCACGTATAACCTTTTTAGATGTTTTTCCTATATTATTATTTCTATTGTTTCTTATAGAGATACGAAACTACTAAGTTGTGTAGCCAAGGACAATCTATGATGCCCTCTTTATGTACATGGTTGGTTCTTCAACCCATAGGACCTCTGGGGGGTGGCTTAGAAAGTAAAGGTGATGGACTACTGTTGATGTCCACCTTGATGAGTATCTAAGGATCATGAACAAGAGTCACGTTGGGAAGATGATGTGGTTTTTCTTAACATGGCTTGTCTGAACTTTTCTGCATAGGTGTTTTGCTTTATGGAAAAAAGAGTTTAGCTTCTTCATTGGAAAAACCATTAGATAAAGTCTGTTGAATAGGTACATCTGCATTAATGCCAATAGCATTAATATTACTTAATATATTGAAGCATAATCTTACTGAATGTGCTTGATTTGTATACTAGGCTAAGCAGCAAAAGTAGAATATTCACAAGGACCCTCACAAATGAGAGAGAGAGAGAGAGAGAGAAACAGAGGTGAGAGAAACAGAGGAGAAAGAAAGAAAGGAAGGAAGGAAGGAAGGAAGGAAGGAAGGAAGGAAGGAAGGAAGGAAGGAAGGAAGGAAGGAAGGAAGGAAGGAGAGATTATGTTTTTCCTTTGCAGCTGGTCAGCCTGGGCTAAATCAGTAACTGACGCAGTGAAGTCATCATCATTTAAAACTTTTGGGAGAGACCCACTGAATGTCATGCCATGTAAATGTCCGAGGACCTGAAGTGAGGAAGATCTTCTCTGAGTGAATTCTGAGTTCTTTGTAAATTCAAAGGCCATCCTCCTGTTACCCTGGGCACTGACAATGTCAGGCAGGTGAGTGAGTGAGATGATAGACAGAGATATAGGTAGATACTTGATAGCTATAAAATAGATGGATTAGGTAAAAGTATAGGCATAGAGAGACAATGATTAGGTAGATAGAGATGATGATGAGAGAGAGACGGATAATGACAGTGATAGATGATAGATGATAGATAGATGATATAAGATTAGAGATAGATAGATAGATAGATAGATAGATAGATAGATAGATAGATAGATAGATAGATAGATAGATAGATAGATAGATAGATAGATAGATAGATAGATAGATAGATAGATAGATAGATAGATAGATAATAGGATGGATGATAGATTGATAGATAGATTGATAGATAGATAGATAGATAGATAGATAGAGAGAGAGAGAGAGAGAGATAGATAGATAGATAGATAGATAGATAGATAGATAGATAGATAGATAGATAAATAGATAGATAGATAGATAGATAGATAGATAGATAGATAGATAGATAATAGGATGGATGATAGATAGATAGATAGATAGATAGATAGATAGATAGATAGATAGATGATATAGATAGATAGATAGATAGATAGATAGATAGATAGATAGATAGATAGATAGATAGATAGATAGATAGATAGATAGATAGATAGATAGATAGATGATATAAGATTAGAGATAGATAGAAGATAGATGATATTAGAGATAGATAGATAGATAGATAGATAGATAGATAGATAGATAGATAGATAGATAGATAGATAGATAGATAGATAGATAGATAGATAGATAGATAGATAGATATAGATAGATAGATAATATAAGATTAGAGATAGATAGATGATATGAGATTAGATGATAGATAGACAGACAGACAGATAGAGGTATAAGATTAGATAGAGATAAAGAGATAGATGATAAGATAAACTTTATTGTCATTTTTTTACTGTGGGCACAAGGACACACATCAAAAATGAAATTTAGTTGCCCGCTCTCAAAGTGAAACACATACATGACACACACCTAAATATAGAGAGATAGATGATATAAGATTAGATAGATAGATAGATAGATAGATAGATAGATAGATAGATAGATAGATAGATAGATAGATAGATAGATAGATAGATAGATAGATAGATAGATAGATAGATAGATAGATAGATAGATAACGGCAGAGACATTGTAGATGAGAGAGAGATAATGGCAGAAATAGGTTGATAGACATACAGAGAGAGAGATGAGAGAGAGAGAGAGAGAGAGAGATATGACAAACAACAGAAAAGATAGACACATACTCCAGAGATTTTTTGATCTGAATTTATTCTTCTGAGTTCATACATTTTTCTAGAATATTCCACGCAGCTGATCAATTGGATTACACCCCCTCCCAAAAGCTTAGGTCACAGCAACTCTCTCAACCCTTCACAGTGATACTTTTGATTTCTTTTCTCTCTTCCTTTTTCTTTCTTTCCTTTCTTTTCTTCTTTTTGCTAACATGAACGCCGTTGTCTACATACAGGAACTCCCTACAGAAAGGGAGTTGTGTATGAGACATTGCTTCTGTTGTGGCCTCTGCTGTGTTTCGTAGACGCTTTAAAACGGGTGAATCAATTTTACGCTTTCAGTGCTGAGGCGTTTTCTAACTCTTCCTACCTTCACAATGTGGTGTGTCTCCTCGCTTGCTTGAGAGGGGATGGAAAAGAAACATTTATGGGGTTTTGTCTCTTTTTCACAACTCGTAGCTTTGTGCTCCCCAAAAGCCTAAAGCAGGGGTCTTCAAACTTGGCCCTTTTATGACTTGTGGACTTCAACTCCCAGAATTCCTCAGTCAGCCATTTTGATGAAACTGCAGGCTTGGATCCAGACCAGAGGTCTTCAAACCTGGCCCTTTTATGACTTGTGGACTTCAACTCCCAGAATTCCTCAGCCAGCGTGCCTGGCTGAGGAATTCTGGGAGTTGAAGTCCACAAATCATAAAAGGGCCAAGTTTGAAGACCCCTGGCCTATAGCTTGATTGAGGAAGATGCGCCTCACAGACTCTGTTCTCAGGGGGAACAAAAAAATGAAGTTCCCTCTAAGAAGGAAGAGAATTCAAGGAGAACCGAAGAGGTTCTAGATCCGAGGAAGCTACTTAAAAGGTTGCTCACTTCATAGACCTCTGCATGGAACTGGGACCTCAAAAGTAGCCGGCATTCACACAATTTGCACAACAAAACGTCATTTCTGTACAATTTGTACTTCAAGGAGGAGGCATCTTGATATAGTCCAGACTGTTTTGGGGTTCTTGACCTCTTTGGACAGAAAGAGGTCTCAAGTCTAAGCTTCCTCCAAGGTCCTTTCCAAGAAGGACTGAAAGGTTTGGGGCAAGGGACCCCTGTTTAGGCAGAGGTACCTCCTCCGGTTCAGATCTGGAGATGTAGGCCTGACCAGGAAAGGTTTGTTTTGAAGTCCAAGCTCCCAAAATGGCAGCCCAGCCATTTCCCCAGACTTTGCAAGCCAGATTGTCCACGTCTGCCGCCATCCATCGAATGCGTGCTTCCCTCAGCTGCCACAACATGGTTGTGTTAATGGTCGCTGTTTTTATGTGTCCACATGAATTGTGTCTTTTGTGTTAAGAGTGTCTTTGGCTAGGCTTATCCTCCATTCCTTTTGATTTCGTCCTTTTCGTTTCCGTTTCTTGTTTTTTTGTTGGTTTGGTTTTTTGTTTTGTTTTTCCTTTTTTTTGTTTTCTCTTCGTTTGGTTGTGTGCTCATTACAGCTTTTTGGAACAATGCTGTATTTTAGTGACTTCTCCTCCTCCTCCTCCTCCTCCTCCATCTCCATTTCCTTCTCCTTCCCATCCTTCTCCTTTCTCTCTCTCTCTCATCTTTTCCTTTCTCCTTCTCCTTTCCCTCTCCCTCTCCTTCTCTCCTCCTCCTCCTCCTCCCTTCCCTCCTCCTCTATTTTCTTCTCCTTCCCCTCTCTCCTTCTCTCCTCCTCTACCTTCTCCCTCTTCCTCCTCCTCCTCCTCCTCCTCCTCTATTTTCTTCTCCTTCCCCTCTCCCTCTCCTCCTTCTCTTTCTTCTTCTCCTCCTTCCCCTCTCCCTCTCCTCCTCTCCTCTTCCTCCTTCTCCTTCTCCCTATCCTTCCCTTCTCCTCCTCTCCCTCCTATTCTTCTCGTTCTCCTTTCTCTTTCTCTCTCTCTCTCCCTTCTTCTTCTTTTTTTTAAAAATCTCTCTCTTCCTTCCCACCTCTCCCCCTTTCTCCCCCACCCACCCACCCACCCCAGACAATATATATAAATATATAAATATCTATATAAAAAAAAATCTTTTCTTCTTTTGTCATTCAATCAAATTCCAACCCAACCAACCAAGAGCCAGTCAAATCCACCACAGTCTCGGGCTGAGCTAGGAAAAAACTAATGACAGGAAAGTGGAGAAAAGAGTTCCCCCCCAGTCCGTAAGTTCAACAACCTCAACTCAAAGTTGAAAGTGTGATATGATGGCACCATGTAACTCAGCTCAGAATTGGTTGCATGACCTGCCGTCAAGTTTCGTGGAGGTGCTGTGATTGAAACATTATTTTCCTTGGATGTCGTATCAGTTCAATGATTGGCCAAGTCATGATCACCTGTGCCTTTCTTGACTCTTGTGCTGCCACAGTTTTTTATTGCCGTGCTCATGTTTTATTTTCTTATTATTCGTTTGTTTCCTTTTTAGTGCTTGCAGTGGTTTCTTTGTGGTCTGATTTTTTTTTTCTTGTTCAGCAACTTAAAATGCTTCTTTAGATATCACCTGGTAAGTGGGGGGTGGGGGGTTTGAAATGAATTTCAGGGCGAGAGGGAGAAATGGGATGGTTGTCTCTGTTTGAGTAATTGCCAACAAATAAGGAAACAGAACTGTATGATTGGTATATTTTTTGCACCCTAAATACTTGTGTTTTTTTTTTAAATGAATTGGGGGCCTTTTTCAATTGATCGTTCTTCTTTTCTTTCTTCCTTAAAATAGTTCTAATCCTTCTCCCAAAAGGAAAAAAAAAAAAAAAACAATCAGAGTTAATTGCAGTCGAAAAGAGCTACGTACCAAAGCAAGCTAGAAAAGAGCTTCTTAAGTGCCTTATTATCAAAATTTTCCAATTTTTAAGGTTTGCCAGCACAATAACGCTTAAGAAATCCATTGCTTTGGGGAAGGGTGCCGAGAATACCATTTGGGGTTAAAAAGGGGGGGAAAAAACAACCTGATTCTAATCTAAAAGGCCTTGTCCATTTTTTTTTTTCCTTTAGTTGCAACTGAAAAAGGGTCCTGGATGAGTGTTTTGTTTTGTTTTGTTTTTTTCCTTTAGTTTCTTCTATTCTTATTGTTTTCGGTGTCGTAATTGTTTCAACTGCTGTGTATGGTTTGCTGTTTGTTTAATCAACAGTGTGGAAAAGAAAAGAAAAACCTGCCAGCATGGTTCGATCTAAAGCATGAGAAGGGAAGCTTCTGTAGTTTTTTTTTTTTCTTTCTTTCTTAAGTTTTCTTGACGTAATAAATCACCGGAGTCTATAAGAAGAGAAACCTGCTTGCCAGCAAGAGATAAGAGCTAATCCATAACGATTAAACATTCTCCCCAAATGTCAAGTTCAGCTGGAATCGTGCTTCAAAATTGTTCTTTTTATTTAAGAAACGTTAGCCTTACATTTTTTTTTTTACCTTCGCTTTTCTTGCACGGAGAGACAGGACGTCTGTTCAAAGCCATTTTGCATTTCAAGCCACCTGTTTGAGGCATTTCTTTCTGCCCTTTGCAAAGGAAGATACTTTATCGGCAGCTGGCCTTCCATGGCCAGGGAGGGACTCAAAACATTTAAAAACTGATTTATTTTATTTATTAAACTTGCACGCTACCCGTTTTGCCCGAGACGAATCTAGGCGGCTTAGGGAGAGCGATTAAAATGTAGCATAAAATGTTTTTTTTTACAAAAAACGTGTTAGGAATTGCAGTTATAGTCCCAAGTACCAAGATCCGTACAGGATCCAGATTTTTCACAACACAAAAACAGAGATATACAGCACAGGCAATCCTCGACTTACGACCACAGTCGAGCCCAAAAATTATTTTTGCTAAGCGACACAGTTGTTAAGTGAATGTTGTCCCATTTTACAACCTTTCTTGCCACGGCTGTTAAGTGAATCGCTGCAGTTGTTAAGTCAGTCACACGGTTGTTAAGTGAATCCGGCTTCCCCCTTGACTTTGCTTGTCAGAAAGTGGCAAAAGGGGATCACGTGACTCCGGGACACTGCAACAGTCATAAGTACATGCCAGTTGCCAAGTGTCTGAATTTTGACCGTGTTACCATGGGGATGCTCCTATGGTTGTAAGTGTGAAAAATGGTCATAAGTGACATTTTCAGTGCTCTTGTAACTGAACGGTCTCTAAATAAATGGTCGTAAGGCGAGGAATACCTGTATGTTGATAGGGTCCTGAAATGTCAAGCAGGATGTAACAGCAATAGTCTTTATTTTATTTTATTTTCCAACTCAGAAGTTCCTACAAGGCTGTAGAATATTTAGGAAGAGCTGATTTAACAAACACTTGGCTGCTCCTGAAAAAGCCTAGATAAAGTCAACATTTAGAGAGAGGTTTCCTCTCTGTTGTAGTCTCAACAGAGCCTTGGGTGGGCCTTTGCTACACAGGAGTATCCTGTAGTTTTAAGGTCAGTATGGAGTTCCCACTATGGAGCCAGCACAGAAATCTGACAGTAAGGAAGAGAGAAGACAGAAAATATAGGAATATCTGTGGAGATTCCCAACTCAACTGAGCTCTGAACTGAAGAAGCTCCTTGGATGAGAAGCGAAATGTTTTCAAAGGGAAAAAAAACAACAAGAAAGTCCAGCTGCCTTTTGGAAAAAGCACCTCTAGGATAGAAAATGTAAGAAATATAGAGGGCCAAATCCCCATATTTTAGTGATGGATGAACAACACAGGATTCTTCTGAGGACAGTTCTCTTTCAGGGCATCAGCAGCTTCCCAGATGCAGAGAAGATAAAAACCAATAAAGGAGAATATATGCAGCTCGGGGTTGAAATGTGGGGTCCCTGGTGCTCTCTGAGCTTGCTTGTTTTCTTGGAGACGTTTCAATACCCTAACTAGGTAACATCATCAGTGCTGGATAATGAACTGTAGTAGCACGGATGACGTTACTGAGTTTGGTTTATCAAACGTCTGCAATAAACCAACATCTAGCGGTCTCATTTGAAGAGGATAGAGAAAATGTTGTTTATGTGACAACGTTGAACAAATATTAGGGTCCCAAGTCAATACAGAAGTAACATCCTGTTTAGGTAGATTTCGTAATCTACTTCTCTTATTGGTTAAGCCAGAGACACCTTTGAGATGGGATGACCAGATGTTCTTCACAGTTAGCAGTTAGTAATCTGGGATATTCCTAGAAAATATTAATAAAATATCCTGAAGGGAAAATGGGTCCTATCACACTATCCAAGTTTTAAAAAAAACAAAAACAAAGCAAGTATAACTAAATTTGCATGAAGTTTCCATAATGGGAACAAGATTGTCTTGGAAACAGGTGTTCTCCTAAATCTGTGTGTGTGTTTTATTTTTCTTTATTGATTATAAGGTATGCTTTTTTGGAAACTTTCTCTTCCCTTTCTCTCTCTTCTATCCCTGTCTTTAAAACAAAACAAACATCTGTATATATTGATTTGGCTTTGGTCCAGCTTGGAATAACATTTTTTCCTCTCTTTTTTAGGGCGTCAGCTGAATGATGGGCCACCCTTAGAGAAATATATATAAATATAGATATATATATATATAAAAATAAATATATATATATTAAATAATATATATATATATAGGAACGAGAACTGTGGGATTACACCTTTAAACATCTCAGTCAAGTGGAAGACTTTGAACTTTCGTGCTCTTTCTGGTTGATCGGACTGGAAACTTTGCTTGGAGGAAAGTCGCGTTCGGCTGGCTTTAAAGGACATGTGGTGGACAACCAAAACCGATGAACGAATCAAGAACATTGGGGGGGAAAAAAAGAAAAGAAAAGAAATCACGGCAGGAGGAAAAAAAGAATTACTTCGATTTCTACAGTGAACTTGATCTAAACCATCATAGCTTTTCCCCAATTCGGAAATGCTGAACGTGTGCCTGTGGCCATCGCGGGTGGGGTTGCAATGGTCGCCCATGGCAACCGTCACTAAGCATTCTTTATCTGTCATTCCTTAGCTACATAGGGACCAAAGGACATAACTTTTTACCGCAGACTTGTAGTTGTATGTAAATTACTCAAAAGGTTCTTTCCTTTTCTCTTAGCTGTTCCTGCTAAGACAGCTTTGGAGAGCAAACTCTATGAAATAATGTAAAAAACACACACACACACACACCAAAACAAAACAAAAACCGAAACTCTGCTTCGACGCTTTTAAAAAAAAATATGGCAAGATAATAGTTCTTTGATACTTTGGAAGGTCTTTGGATATACATTAATTAGAGTCTATGAAACTTTCATATGGTTTTCTTTATAATAGGGACGGACCGAGGGGGATTCGAAGGGGCAGGTTCAGGCGAGAATATTGGCGGAAGAGGAAGTCACATGAAGAAAAGAAAAAAAATATGGCTCCATGTTTTGTTAAGAAGAAAGAAGAAGAAGAAGAAGAAAAAAGAATGCTGATACGACGTAGAACGATAGCTTGTTTATAAAAAGTCCCCCCTCCTCTACCCAAAACCCTAATAGTTGTACAGAATTAAAAAAAAAAAGTTTAAATACTTATATAACGGGGCTGGGGGAAGATTAGATGACGTAAAAAGCAAAAAAAAAAAAAAGCAAAAAAATATATATAGGCGTTAGCGTTAATGCTAAGAAAACACACAAAGATGTCGTAGAAAACTTTTTTGTAGCGTTTAGATTGATAGCCGATCCTGCTCTAATCAACTGCTGTCGGAAGCGGTGTCTGATGGACAGGCCGGGAGGAGAAAGTGGCTTAAAATTTGGCAAGTTTTTGACAATAACCATCCCGCTAAGTCGTACCGAAATCGGTGGATAATTAACCACTCGAAAGTCTTGAACTAACCGATAACTCAGCGGCTAATCTAATCCAAAGTTAGTTGCAACTTGACAGAAGGAAAATCAACG
This sequence comes from Azemiops feae, assembly GCA_023970755.1. Taxonomy (NCBI): domain Eukaryota; kingdom Metazoa; phylum Chordata; class Lepidosauria; order Squamata; family Viperidae; genus Azemiops; species Azemiops feae. Next base: position 19,936 of record JALGBA010004131.1, on the reverse strand, counting down.
GGGCCAAACTTAGTTGCAATTTGCAAATCAACCAGGCCAAAGTTAGTTGCAATTGGACGGAAGGAAAAACAAAGGCTGGACATTTTCCATAAGACATTGCCAAAAGCCACCGATTTAAGTTTCTGCTTTGATAGCTTCCATATTTGTTCTAAATCCTTCAGGACGGGGGCAGGGGGGGCAGGGAGGGTGTGGGATTTAGCCTAGAACCTTAATCTTAAAAAAAAAGAAAAACCTTTAAAAAAATCATAAAAGTACGGGGGGAAAAAATACAGACACACAAAAAAAATTACAAAAAAAAAATGCAATCTCTGAAGAATTTCTGAAACTGTTTACAAGGAATTTTGAAAAACGGGGATGTTTAAAAAAAAAAAAAGATGCTGGCTCTGTTTTTCTGTAAATAAATTTGCATATTTTGTAGGACTTTTAATTGTAATGATAGAGAAAAAAAAATCAAGGAAAAAAAACTATTTAAGGAAGCACGATATTTATCTTTGGTAAATGACTTTAGAGCAGTTGAAAAAAAAAAACACGTCGCTTTAAAATCTGAATCAGAAAAATAGAAACAATTATTTTAAGAACACATATATTTTAAAAGTATATCATATTTATTATAATTTATTTCCACGGGATTCAGATTTGATTTTTAAGTGTGCAGTTTCTTTCCTCCCTCCCCTCCCCCACTCCTACCATTTTATCAGATCGATCGATCGAAGAATTGTTACGTTATTCTTTCTGAACAATTGTTTTCCTTTGGGCTAGATTTGGGGGAAGCTTTAAAAATATTTTTTTCTGTTTGTTTTTTTCTCTCTCTCTCCATCTTGGATCTGATTTTCAAGTCTTTACACTGGCTAAACACCCCCAAATCTTTTCCGGTGGTTTGACTAGGAGTTGACTGCCAAAGCAAGCCAGTATTTCGGTGTATAAAAATGCCATGCAATTCCATAAAAGTGCTCTCTGATTCTCAGTTCCCTAAAACTCCTTGTAATCTTATGTAATTAATGAATGACGCTTACCAGCTTAGCCCTAAATAAAGCACAGTTTAAAAAAAAAAAAGGAAGACATATTTTAATTTTTGGGGTGGTTTTTTTTTCCCCTCCCCCCAGTTTACGTTTTCTTTCAGTCTCTTAATGTGCGTGCTTGAAGAATGACGACCATTTTCTTCCAATGGGATCATTAAGGTCTGTTGCAGAAGTATAAATACCAACAGAAAAGAATCTTTGCAGCTCAGGGTTAAAATGTGGGGGTCCTTGGTGCTCTCTGAGCTTGGTGGTTTTCCGGCAGACGTTTCATTCACCCAACTACGTAACCTCATCAGTGCTAGAAGGGAGTGGGGTTTGCAGAGGAGGAGAGGAAGAGGAGGAGGAAGCTGAGGGATCCTTGGTGGTCTCTGAGCTTGTTTTTTTTCTCTTGCAGACGTTTCATTGCCCAACTAGGTAACATCATCAGCGCTAGAAGGAAGTGGGGTTTGCAGAGTGGGGGAAGAGGAGGAGGAGGAGGAAGCTGAAGTGTCCTTTGAGTTTGCTTTTTTCTTGCAGACATTTCATTACCCAACTAGGTAACATCATCAGCGCCAGAAGGGAGTGAGGTCACCCCAATCAAGCAGCTACAAACTCAGACAAACAACCAGTGAACAATATACCCTAATCAATTTCTCCTTAGTTCTAGGTTGCTTCGCTCTCTAATGTTCTTCCCCTTGTTATGTTTTGCCCTGCTGTTGCATCCTTTGGAGCACACGGTGGCCTTATGTTTTGAAGGCTCTTCCACAAAGTGACCCCAGAGGTGAGAAGATCTGAAGGACAGGTCAACTGGAATTCTACTTTCCTTACTCAAGACAGCCATCGGCTTTAAGTGTTAGTGGTCTCTGTTATCAGAATAAGAAGGCCGCAGCCTGTAGTATCATATCACCACCCCAAACATATGATGGCTTTAAAGCCAGAATGAGACTGTAGAATACAATAGAGCTTGAAGGGATCTTGGAGGTCTTCTAGTCCAGCCCCCCCCCCCCCACTTAAGCAGGAAAACCTATACTATCTCAGACAGGTGATTGTCCAGTCTCTTCTTAAAAAGCTCCAGTGATGGAGCGCCCACGATTTCTGAGGGTAAGCTGTTCCACTGGTTGATTGATCCCTGGTTAATTTCCTCTTACGTCAGAAAGGCGGGAAATTGGAAAAGAAAACCTTGTTTAATCCAATGAACAACTGAATAACTACCTGGACCTCCAACCTGGAACTTCACCGAGATATTACTAACTGCTAGGATACCACTTTACGATGCCTTGGTAAGGCCACACTTGGAATATTGCATCCGGTTTTCATCATCACGATATAAAAAAAAAAGATGTTGAGAGTCTAAAAAGAATGCAGAGAAGAGCAACAAAGATGATCAGGAGACTGGAGGCTAAACATATAAAGAACGGTCGCTGGAATTAGGTATGTCTAGTTTAATGGAAAGAAGGACGAGGGGTGACATGATAGCAGGGTTCCAATATTTGAAGGGCTGTCACAAAGAAGAGGGAGTCAATCTGTTCTCCAAAGCACCCGAAGGCAGGACAAGAAGAAGGGGGTTGGACTAGAAGACCTCCAAGGTCCCTTCAACTCTGGTTTTTCTGTTCTGTTCTGTTCAGGAGGCGTTTTTGCCCCCTTCCCATTTTGTTATGAGGGGTTAAGATAATCTCCATCCCTCCCCTGCATCCTGGCCCATACTTGTGAAAAGGCCTGAATTATCTTCATCCTGCAAAGTTGAGGTCCAATTAAACATTTGACTGAATGTATTACAATACTTTGAAGAAAGAAGCTTGAAAATATTAACACAATCAGCTGGAACAACCACCACACACAACCCCCCAATTTGCCCACATCATTCCCCTGACAGATGACAACCATGGTTATCACACCTTGCAGGTGTTCTGGAATTGTCGCTCAGCAACATCCAGAGGGTCACAGAATATCTAGTCCTATCCCACCCTACTCCAACATGGTGCCCTCTAGATAAGGTTGCCATCAATGTGCATAATCCCCTGCTTTATTTATGTATTTATTATTTTGATTGACGAGTCTGGACAGTGAACAACAATCCAAATCATCATCAACAAAACAGACAAGGGTATCACACATATCCTGGTCCACAACCCAGTGAAAAATAGACTCAGTCAATTTTCGGACTCAATGCCAACTTGTAGCACCGTACATAAAGCCAATGGGTTCATGGCCAACAGTCATCTTCATGGGGGGGGGGTTGATGCTGTTCCATAGGTCAAACCCATTGACTAGTATGCCTCAAGCAGGTTTGTCAACATTAAAAGACAAGGTGAGGCCTTTGCTCTATCCAAGTGAGTTTCCTGCAGAAGATTTTGAACAATATCATCCCAAAGGTGCTTTTTTCAGGAGACAACTGGACTTCCTTGTTTTTCTTTGAAGACTTTTCACTTCTCGTCCAAGAAGCTTCTTCAGCTCTGACTGGATGGTGGGGAATGGGAGGATTTATACTCCTTACAGACAGCTGGTCCTTTGCATTCTTTTAGAGAGTCGTTGAGGGCACTTGGAGGTTTACCTGTGTCCTCAGAATCACCTGAGTAGTGCAAATGTTTGTGGAGCCTTCTTGGCTGCAGGATGTTTTTCTGCCCTGGGTCCCTTTGCTGTTGAAGACAGGCCTGGATGGTGGGGATGAGCCTGTGTTGTCTGCATCTCAAACTGAAGTGCAAATGGTTCCTGTAGTCTGCAATGTTTTCTGGAAATCCATTCATGCTCCCTCACCATCCGAAAGGTGTTCATCCCAAAGTGCATAGCTAAATGTCTATGGAGATTCTCAGTCATCCAGGTCATGGTTGTCCCAAAGGTGCTTTTTCAGGAGGCAACTGGACTCTCTTTGTTTTTCTTTGAAGATGTTTCGCTTCTCCTCCAAGAAGCTTCTTCAGCTCTGACTGGATGGTGGGGAATGGAAGGATTTATACTCCTTGCAGATAGCTGGTCATTTGCCTTCTTTTAGAGAGTCGTTGAGGCCACTTGGAGGTTTATCTGTGTCCTCAGGGTAACCTGAGTGGTGCAAATGGGTGTGGAGCCTTCTTGGAACTGTTGAAAGGACTGTGTTGTAGACTGGACTTTCTTTTTTTTCTTTGAAGACGTTTCGCTTCTCATCCAAGGAGCTTCTTCAGCTCTGACCGGATGGTGGAGAATGGAAGGATTTATACTCCTTGCCGACAGCTGGTCATTTGCCTTCTTTTAGAGGGTCATTGAGGCACCTTTGGGACAACCATGGCCTGACTGACTGAGAATCTCCATAGACATTCTGAACAACAGAAGAGAATGATTGTAGCTCGGGGTTGAATTGTGGGGTCCTTGGTGCTCTCTGAGCTTGGTGGTTTTCTTGCAGACATTTCATGACCCAACTAATGATTATCATCAACACCAAGACTAATACTAGACCAATAGTGAAGCAGTAAATACCCCAATCAAGGAACTACCAACTCAGACACAAAATCAAACAGTAAACAAAAGCCTAATCAAGGCACTGCCAAGAACACTCCCACCAACACTGACAGGGAAGCCACTAGTATGCAGACAGAGAGCAAACGTCACTCTTTCCTAGCACTGATGACGTGATCTCCATCAGTGGAGATTTTAAATCAAAGGTTGGACTGGAATGATAGGCATGTTCAGGAGGTTGGACCAGAGGAATTTAAAAAAAATAAATGTTTCCATATTCAGTTGTATCCGGGGCATGGTGGTCATCTCTGTTTCTTGGCCAAGGGAGCCAGCATTGTCCAAAGACATTTTCCATCATTATATGGCCAGCACGGCTATACACGAAAGGCTCGTGGAATGTTGTAACCTTCCCATCAAAGTGGTACCTATTTATCTACTCACATTTGCATGCTTTCGAATTGCTAGGTGGGCAGGAGCTGAGGCAAGGGACAGGAGCTCACCCCTTCACGTGGCGCTTGGGTCTCGAACCCAGGCTGTCAAGCTTTCCAGCTGACAAGCTCAGCATCTTTGACCACCAAGCCACTGCACCCACACTGCAGTTAGCCCACTCCACTGCCATGATTCTTGAACTTCCAAAAGTAGTGGACCTCAACTTCCATCTCTACGAGCCTTCATGAAGTCCAATGCTTCTAGATCAAGCCAAATCCATCCCAAAAGATGCAATTCAGTGGCGAGAAAACTAAGGTCCTACACTTAAGCAAGAAAAAAACCAAATCCACAGGGACAGAATAGGTGATACCTGACTCAACAGGTAGGAGGGATCTAGATGTCTTAGTGGACAACAATGAGCCAGCCGTGTGCTGCAGCTGCCAAAAGAAGCCAATTCAATCCTAGCTTATATCAACAGAGGGATAGTTTCAAGATCACAAGAAGTGATGGTACCACTGTATACTGCACTGGCGAGGCCACACTTGGAATTCTGCATCCAGTTCTGGTCACCACAATACAAAAAACGTTGCTGAGACCCTAGGAAGGATGCAGAGAAGAGCCACAAAGATGATTATGGTTCTGGAGGGTAAACCATACAATGAATAATTGAAGAAACCAGGTATGGCTTGGTAGATCTCCATTTTCAGACTCCAGGAGAGGTAGTTGGTCTCATTCAGATGAGATACTATGAAACCTCCTCCCATTACACTGACAGAGTCCATGTTGCCTGCTACCACCACAAACCACAACAAACCACAAGCCTTAACTCCTCTAGCTCTGGGTCAAACTCTCTCAGGATTTCTCCTCACTCTGGGCCCATAACCTGCCAGAGCATGCACAGTCTTATTGCGCCGATGTAACCCAGGAGTAAATACAGTAAACAGTGGTTTGTATTAAATGGTGGTTTATCTTACACTATCTACAATCATACACCAGGAACAATATACATACACGTGCTAATACAGCAGGATCCAAACAACCACAATTACAGCAGGAAACAGAAGAGACAGAGCACATCAGCAGAGCCTTCCCTTTTATATAAAGCTCTTAAAGAGACCCAGACCCTGCTGAGTCATTCCCATCATTACATCATACATCTCATATTATACAAGCTGCTTAGCTTCTAAATCATTACCTTGACATGTCTAGTCTAACAAAGAGAAGGACTAGGGCTGATATGATGACAGTCTTCCAGTAATTGAGCAGTTGTCCAAGAGAAGAGGAGGTCAAGCTATTCTCCAACGAATCTGCAGGCAGAGCAAGCAGTAACGGATGGAAGATCGTTAAAGAGAGTTCCAACCTAGAAGTCTCATTTAAGTTGAGGTTGACGTGCCCCATTGAACTAAGGAGAAATTTCCTGACATTGGGAACAATGTGGAACAGCTTGCCTCCAGAGGTTGTGGGTGCTCCATCACTGGAGATCTCCAAGAAAAGATTGGAAAGCCATCAAATGTAGAAGAAAGATATACGACCTCCTGCTCAAGCGGGGGGGGGGGTTGGACTAGAAGACCTCCAAGGTCCTTTATTCTTTGTTCCAGATATTGCTAAGTACTAAAATTCCTCTTAACTCTATTTGAACATGTTCTTATCTTCAACAGGAGAGGAATTTTCCACAAGCCTCCAGGATAGAAATTTTGGCTACTTAGCCAAAGATGGATGTGAGCTGGTTGGTTTCCAAAACAGCCAAGGTTGACAGCAAAATGTAGGGAATTTATTGCTGGGGCTGGGCACAGAGCCTGAATGGATGCTGCTAAGTTGGCGGTTTGCCTTGCCTAATTGCCTTCAACAAACTCAGTTCAGCTCAGGAGCAAGCTAACCCCCATAAAACAGACACCTGGGTCACCTGAAGCAAGATTTTCCAATACTTCACAAAATGCTCCAACAAGACCTACAGCGTATATATAAAGCAATCAAGAGAAGGTTGTTTGCAGGGGGCTCAAATCACCACATTACAAAAAGATATTGAGACTTTGGGAAAAGTGCAAAGAAGAATGGAATAAGATGATTAAAGACCTGGAGACTAAAACATATGAAGAATGGTTGCAGGAATTTGGTATAGCTAGTCTAGGAGAAATAAGGATTAGGGGTGACGTGATAGCAGTATTTCAATATTTGAGGGGCTGCCACAAAGAAGAGGGGGTCCACCTATTTTCCAAAGCATCAGAAGACAAAACAAGAAACCATGGATGGAAACTAATCAAGGAGAGAACCAATTGAGAAATAAGAAGAAATGGTGGATGCTCCAACACTGGAGGTTTTTAAGAAGAGATTGGACAGTCATTTGTCTGAAATGGTATAGGATCTCCTACCTGAGCAGGGGGTTGGACTAGAAGACCTCCAAGGTCCCTTCCAGCTCTATTCTGATTGATTGATATAATAGCTGCAGCCCTTACAAATGAAGCTCTACCTCTTGTTTGTACATGGGGGACATGGTGGGAATGCTAAAATATATGTTTTCCTTTTAATGCTTTCCTTCGTCGAATCTCTGGCAGAGTCTATGGATCAGGGTGAGCTACAGAAATGGTAAAATTGATGCCTAAATAAAATTAAATTTCTGATGAATTAAGGAAAACACTTTTTTGCTTAGAGTTAAGGAGCAGCTTTAGAGCAATATCCTTTGACCTTGGCACAGTAAATCAGAAATATTTATTCAACTGCCATTTTTAAAAAAACAACACAAAACTATTCCACCACTAGATGGCATAAAACGCTCTTTGCTGCCTTCATGTGGCCATCTGGAGTGCTGCACCCTGTTGAACTGAAAAGTCAATTTATCGAATACATTTTTCTTAGCTTATTTTCTTCATTCCTTTTTTTTTTTGGCCATGTACCAGGACTTTTGAATGCCAGGATAAATGAATTTCCAGTTAGATGGTCAGCTTCTGCATGACTTAAGTGCAAAACATATTTATTATATCAACAAATTAGAATTTAAAATTTTCCTACACTTTAAAACTATTAAGAAGCAAACATTGTCTGTTCTTCTGGGGGCCCTCATAAGAATGTAAGAATTCTCTTGGATCAGTCTTGGTGTTCTCATGCTCAATCCTGGGTCTACTAGTCTTCCAGATGTTTTCGTAGTGGCATGGATGCAGCAGAGCCCCCCCCCCCAGCCTACAGATGTGTCAATGTGACATTCCAGAATCCTCAGCAGAGGTCCAAGTGGCTCAGGAATTCTGGGAGATGGACTACACATCTGGAGGTCTTCAGCCTTAACCAAGATTTATCTCAAGTTTCAGACATAAACTTTCATGGATACAGATATTGATAGAGCTACAACCTGCTTCCAGTGTGGGGAAGGTGTTGCCTTGGGACTTTGCCTGTTGTAGCACCAACAGAGCAGAAGGGCCTTATTAAGCAGGCCCCTGCCTCCTTAAAAGCTATGGCCTCCCTAGCTGGAACCTACATTGATCCTTTGAACATTATGAGAAGGGTTATCTTGGATTTGCTTAACTTTTTCTCTGGATTTCTAAATAATAGTTGGAAGGAGGGAGGGAGGAAAGAAGGAAAGAAGAGAAAGAAAGAGAGAGAGAAAGAAAGAAAGAAAGAAAGAAAGAAAGAAAGAAAGAAAGAAAGAAAGAAAGAAAGAAAGAAAGAAAGAAAGAAAGAAAGAAAGAAAGAGAGAGAGAGAGAAAGAAAGAAAGAAAGAGAGAAAGAAAGAAAGAAAGAAAGAAAGAAAGAAAGAGAGAGAGAGAGAGAAAGAAAGAAAGAGAGAAAGAGAGAAAGAAAGAAAGAAAGAAAGAAAGAAAGAAAGAAAGAAAGAAAGAAAGAAAGAAAGAAAGAAAGAAAGAAAGAAAGAAAGAAGAGGAAGGAAGGAAGGAAGGAAGGAAGGAAGGAAGGAAGGAAGGAGAGGGAGAATAGGGAGGAAAGGAAGGAAGGAAAATGGAAGGAAAGGGAGGGAGGGGGAGGGAGGGAGGGAGGAAGGAAGGAAAGAAAGATAGGAGAGAGGGAGGAAGGAAGCTAGGGAGGAAGGAAGGAAAATAGGAAGGAAAACAGGAGAGCAAGGGAGGAAGGAAGGAAGACAGGAGAGGTAGGTAGGTAGATAGGGAGGGAGGGAGGGAGGGAGGGAGGAAGGAAGGAAGAGATAGAGGGATAGAGAAGAAAGAATCTGAAACTCTAATTCTATGGCTCTGTCAAATGTCCCTTATTTCTACCTCATCCTCCTTATGCAACCTTCAGGAAAAGCTTTCGAGGTTGGGCGGCTGTTTATCATACCTCCTCCATCTTTTCATCTTCTCATTTGAATATGCTGTAAGCTTGATTTATGTTGACTCTTAATCTCTTTTTCTCCTAAAAGAACACCTGGAGCATCCTTTCCCCTGCCGAAGCCCCGGCAATTAGAGTGGGATGTGGGAAGGACGCAAGTTGACGGTTCTCCATAACCAGTTCTTCTAACGTTTGCCCACGGTCGCGAGCACATACAAGCTGGAAAGGGGGCAGATATTTTGTCCTCCACTCCATAATTTCCATCACGAGTTGCTACCTATTCATGAAGAGTCTTCCCAAGCTGGATCCCCCTTGGTTTGTTCGGAGGTTCTGGCTTCCAAACTCTCGTCCTCTTCCTCGCCTACACTTCTGCCAACACACACCGTTGGTCCCAAAGCTGCCACATTCACTCCACTTCCTCCCATTCTTCATATTTGTCAAACCATAGCTTGCTGAAACAGCTCGCTGGAGATAAATCGCACCAGAGGGAGCTCCCTTGGAACCGCTTTACAGGTTGCCTTCCACCAACATCCATCATCTTTCTCCAACTAGAAGAATTCCTTGCTGTAATCACATCGATGCCTCCGTCATTCCAGCCTCATTAGCAGCAGTTGGGTTCTGCCCTCTGCTAATGCCAAGAAGGGAGACTTTCCAAAGCTGGTATTCATCTCTTTGGATAAAAAAATTGCTATTTTAGACTTCAAAATATCCTGATAAGTTATCTGGGATCCTTGGCGATGAAGGTTTTCCGTCAGATTGTATCTGATGAGTTTTGGACTCATCGCCAAAACAAGAACAAGGACCCCCTAGAAACTTCCTTTTTGTTTCAAATAAGATTGGTGGGTTGGTTGATTTGTATTCCAACCTTGATTATTTTTACAAATAATTCAAGGGGGTGAACATATCCAACACATCTTCCTCCACAACCCTGTGACCTGCCACAAAGTCATCCAACTACCTTTCGTTGCTAAGGCGGGACTAGAACTCACAGTTTCCTGGTGATTGGCCCAAAGTCACCCAGCTGGCTTTCGTGGCTAAGGTGGGACTAGAAGTCAGAGTCTCCTGGTGATTGGCCCAGTCATCCAGCTGATTTTCATGGCTAAGGTGGGACTAGAACTCATTATCTCCTGGTGATTGGCCCAAAGTCACCCAGCTGGTTTTCATGGCTAAGGCGGGACTAGAACTCACCATTTTCTGGTGATTGGCCCAAAGTCATCCAGCTGGTTTTCATGGCTAAGGCGGGACTAGAACTCATTATCTCCTGGTGATTGGCCCAAAGTCACCCAGCTGGTTTTCATGGCTAAGGCGGGACTAGAACGCACCATTTTCTGGTGATTGGCCCAAAGCCACCCAGTTGCCTTTCATGGCTAAGGCGGGACTAGAACTCATTGTCTCCTGGTGATTGGCCCAAAGTCACCCAGTTGCCTTTCATGGCTAAGGCAAGATGGTGTCCCACTTTCTAGTCTGCTGCCTCAACCACTTGACCAAACTGGCTCTCTGAATGCAAGACACAGCTGACCTCACCTTACAATAAAGAGGAAAGCGAGAACAAATTTAATTAGCAAATTCAGGGTTATAGACTACACTGGAAAGTTGCAAAAAAAAAAGTCTCGAAGAAGACAAAGACAAGCCATTTCCATACAGTTGTGAAGAAAATGACATACGGAATAGAGAGTAACAGAGTTGGAAGGGACCTTGGAGGTCTTCTAGTCCAACCCTCTGTTTAATCAGGAGACCTTATACCATGTCAGACCAATGGTTGTCCAGTCTCTTCTTAAAAACCTCCAGTGACAAATTCTGGAGGCAAGTTGTTCCGCTGGTTAACTTGCCATGAAATTTCTCCTTAGTTCAATGTGGACCTGTCAACCTCAACTTAAATGAAACTTTAGCAGGTGGGTGGCCAACGAAATATCCCCAGGTTTAGCCGACTGACATCCTCACCATCTCTTGCTATTGACTGTGCTGACTGAAGTTAGAAAATTCCAAAATCTCCAGAATGTTCTGAGCTGTTCAAGACACAAAGAGGTGATAAAATAATATCTTGCTCCTTGTACAGCCAGGGGAAGCTTTCTCCCAGCCCTGCAATTCCTCACGTTCCTACAGAAAATTTCAACCGAATGACTTCATAAAGAGTTGATGATGGGAGGGAAAGAGAGATTTATTGTGCCATTAGGTTGGTACCAATACATTTTGCCTTGAGAAAAATCTTCCCGGATGAGGGGGGGGAGGGAGGGAGAGAGAGAGAATGAAAATAAGAGAGAATGAGAGAGAGAATGAGAGAGAAGGAAAGAGAATGAGAGAGAGAGAATGAGAGAGAATGAGAGAGAGAGAATGAGAGAGAGAGAATGAGAAAGAGAGAGAATGAGAGAGAGAAAGAGAGAGAGAAAAAGAGAGAGGGAGAGAATGAGAGAGAGAAAATGAGAGAGTGAGAGAGAATGAGAGAGAGAAAGAGAGAATGAGAGAGAGAATGAGAGAGAGAATGAGAAGGAAAGAGAATGAGAGAGAGAGAATGAGAGAGAGAAAGAGAGAATGAGAGAGAGAGATGAGAGAGAATTGAAGAGAGAGAGAAGAGAGGGAGAGAAATGAGAGAGAGAATTAGAGAGAGGAATGAAAAGGAGAAGAGAGAGAGAGAATGAGATGAAAGCGAGAGAATGAGAGAGAAAAAATGAGAGAGAGAAAATGAGAGAGAATTAGAGAGAGTGGAGAATGAGAGAGAGGAAGAGAATGAGAGAGAAAGAATGAGAGAATGAGAGAGAGAGAGAATGAGAGAGAGAATGAGAGAGAGAGAGAGAGGAGAGAAAGAGAGAGGGGAGAGAAAAGGGAGAGAGAGAATGAGAGAGAGGAAAAGAATGAGAGAGAGAATGAGAATGAGATAGAGAGAAGAGAGAGAGAGAAATGAGAGAGAGAAATGAGAAGAGAAAATGAAGAGAGAATTAGAGATGAGAAAGAGGATGAGAGAGAGATGAGAGAGAAAGAAGAGATGAGAAGAATGAGAGAGAGAGAGAATGAGAGAGAGAATGAGAGAGAGAAAGAGAGGGAGAGAATGAGGGAGAGAGAAAATGAGAGAGAGAATTAGAGAGAGTGAGAGAATGAGAGAAAGAGAGAATGAGAGAGAGAGACAGAGAGTGAGAGAGAGAATGAGAGAGAGAATGAGAGAGAGAGAGAAAGAGAGAATGAGAGAGAGAGAGACAGACAGAGAGAGAGAGAGAGAGAGCTTTCCAGATTTTGGAATATAATGGATGTGAGGTTTGAAAGAACGGAGAGCTAAAAGATCTTGACAGCACGTTTCAGGGTCCTTAACCTTGGTGAATAAATGAATAAATCCTCGTTTAGGAGAGAAAAAGAAATAAGTGCCACTCTTTCTTTCAAGTTCTTTTCGGCATGTTAATGATCAGCCGGAGGAGGAGAAGAAATTGGTGAGAATTTGCTCTCTCCCTGCTCCATAGAAGATGGTGAGACCTTTAGAAAAAGTGCAGAGAAGAGCAACAAAGATGATTAGGAGGCTGGAGGCTAAACCACATCAAGAACGGCTACAGGAATTGGGGATGGCTAATCCTCAATTTACAACAGTTCACCTAGTAACCGTTTGAAGTTACAACGACACTGAAAAAGCGTACTTATGACCGTTTTTCAGACTTACAACCGTTGCAGTGATCAAAAGCCAGACGCTCGGCAACTGACTCACATTTATGACGATGGCAGTATCCCGGGGTCATGTGATCCCCTTTTGCGATATTCTGACAAGCAAAGTCGATGGGGAAGCCAGGTTCACTTAACAAGCATGTGACCAACTTAACGACAGTGAATTACTTAAATGCTGCCTCACTTAGCAACAGAAAGTTTAAGCTCATTTGTGGCCATACATCGAGGACTATCTGGTAAGGGAAGGACTAGAGGTGATATAATAGCAGGAGGGGTCCTGGGTGCTCTTTGAGCTTAATCGTTTTCTTGCAGACGTTTCATTACCCAACTAGGTAACATCATCAGTGCTACAAAGGAGTGGGGGTTTGTGGAATATGATGGTGTCTGAGCTGGGTTGTTTTCTTGTGGATGTTTCATGACCCAACTAGGTAATATCATCAGTGTTAGAAAAAAGTGGGGTTTGTGGGGAGGAGGAGGAGGAGGAGGAGGAGGAGGAGGACGACGACGACGACTGTGGGGTCCTTGGTGCTCTCTGAGCTTAATCGTTTTCTTGCAGACGTCTCATTACCCAACTAGGTAACATCATCAGTGATACAAAGGAGTGGGGTTGGTGGAATATGATGGTCTCTGAGCTGGGTTGTTTTCCTGCAGACGTTTCATTATCCAAGATAGGTAACCTCATCAGTGCTAGTACTAGTGTAGTAATAAAAATAATAATTGTGAAGTTTAAATTTTAAGTAACCTTCATTAATTTTGAAACCATTTGACCTTGACTTTTATGATATCAGGAAAAACGAATGTTGCAAGCAGAATACCTGTGGAAAGAGACCTTGAAATATCCTATTTCTGCTCCATGCCCTACTTTCAATTTTCAACTCCTAATCCTGTTTGACATGTACAGAACGGGATACTTCTAGCAAGGCGTTCCCCCCCCCCCACTTTGTGGCAGAGCAGTTTTCTATTTTGCAAACCCAGAAATAATTTCCCATTCCCCCCCCCCCACACACACACACACAAACACACAAAACAAAAAGAAACGGTGAGATTTCAGCACGGCAACAAACAAGGGAATCACAACATGGCAGCTGTTATTCAGGCTTGCTGTTTCCAATTACACGGGAATCTTGGAACTGTGTATTTATTTTGTAGTCTCTTTCTCCAAAAATTTAAAGGGGGGAAAAAAAAACTCCTACATTTTTGTTTGCAGCTTTGCCCAATGCCCGCTTTTTTTGCAAATAATTTCCTACTGGGAGACCTTTTCATGAATATGTATGTTTTTGTTCCAACCGGCTTCTGACATACAGATTTGTGTGCATTTGTGTGTGTGTGTTTGTGTTTATGTATGTGTATCAAAAAACAGCTTCTTTCATAAGGACGATGGTGCCCCTTATTTTTAAAAAATGCAAAGCCAGGGGACTTTGCTTGCAAAGGTGGATTCGGCCAGCTAGCCTTTAACTCACAACTGTAGTTGGGAATCAGAATTTCCATTGCTAAGCACGGCAGTTGTTAAGGGAATTGCACAGCGGCTAACATAGTTGTGTGATCACAGGACCCCAGGATGGTGCAATCATCCTAAATACATGCCAAACACCTGACTTTTAATCACATAACTATGGGGACGTTGCAGTGGTGGTAATAATGAGGATCAATTATCAATCCCTTTCTGCAGTGCCATTGTAACTTTGAATGGTCACTAAAGGAAACCAGCTTTCTTACCCTCATCTATTCTTGTCAATCGTTTCCAAGGATTCTGAGTTTTGTGGGAAGTTTTATATCAAAATATATTTTATTCCTTACATTCCTTACAGTGTAAGGAATAAAGCACGCGCATGCGCGCAGTGGGCAGGCAGGCGTGCACACGCAGCCCCATTTGTGCAAGGGGCATGCGTGCGTGCTTGCCCGCCGCTTGTGAAAATGGAGCGGCACACGCTCATGCAGAACCCTCTCCCCCACCCCCCGGCCAGTCTGCAAAGCCGGAAAGTTTGGAGACCACCTCAAGATTAAGATGACGTGAAGTGTTAATACCGCTTTATAATGCCTTGGTAAGGCCACACTAGGAATGCTGCATCCAGTTTTGGTCACCATGATGTAAAAAAGACACTGAGACTCTAGAAAGAGTACAGAGAAGAGCAACAAAGATGATTAGGGGACTGGAGGCTAAAACATATAAGGAACGGTTGCTGGAATTGGGTATGTCTTGTTTAACGAAGAGAAGGACGAGGGGGGACATGATAGCAGTGTTCCAGTATCTCAGGGGTTGCCCCAAAGAAGAGGGAGTCAAGCTATTCTCCAAAGCACCTGAAGGCAAGACAAGAAACAATGGATGGAAGTTAATCAAGGAGAGAAGCAACCTGGAAATAAGGAGAAATTTCCTGACTGTGAGAACAATTAATCAGTGGAACAACTTGCCTCTAGAGTTGTGAATGCTCCAACACTGGAGGTTTTTAAGAAGAGATTGGACAACCATTGTCTGAAATGGTATAGGGTTTTCTGCCTGACTAGAAGACCTCCAAGATCCCTTCCAGCTCTGTTATTCTATTCTATTCTATTCTATTCTATTCTATTCTATTCTATTCTATTCTATTCTATTCTATTCTATTCTATTCTTTCTTATTCTGTTCTAGTCTATTCTATTCTGTTCTGTTCTTTCTTATTCTATTCTATTCTATTCCATATTTTCTATTCTATTCTATTCTATTCCATTCCATTCCATTCCATTCCATTCCACTCCACTCCACTGCTTTAAACAAAATTCACAAGGGATTGAGAATCAGCATCTCCAATAGATAATTGACAGTCAAGCTGATACTAAGTTAATCAAGTAAAAATAGCAAATGGGGGAAAGCTTTTACTCAAACTTCCTTAAACTCCCCAAATAAGTTACCCAGACCTAATCAAAGGAAAGATCTGTAAACACAAATAGACTTAATTAGAACGGTCTCCAGCAGAACTGCATGTTCACAAGAATAAATATCATAGACAACATGTACCCACACCCACCCACGCCCTTCAAGGCTCACCCTAGAGTCAGCGTGTACGTACAGGTGGTCCTCAACTTACAACAGTTCATTTAGTGACTGTTCGAAGTTACAACAGCACTGACAAAAATGACTTATTTTGTTCACGCTTACAACCACATGTGGTCATGTGAACAAAATTCAGACAGTAGGCAACTGACTCATATTCATGAATTGCAGTCTCCTGGGGTCATGTAATCCCTTTTTGCAATCTTCTGACAAGCAAAGTCAATAGGGAAGCCAGATTCACTTAATAACCATGTCCCTAACTGTTGAAGGAAAAGTCTTCATCATGGTTCAGTCCAAGCCGGGAATAAACAACATGGCGACTGCTTTAGAAAGAAGGTTGCAGTTTATTGAAGAGGAGAGCCAGACAGAAAGATGGCTCTGGAAGAAAAGAGAGCGAGCACATGTAGGGAGTGGGTTTTTATACCCTCTGGAGCCTTTTGTTTGGAGTTGTTCCTGTGGCATGAACTTTGACCTGAGTCTGAGTGTGCCTTTCTGGTATTCTGATGGTGGTGGGTTAATCCTATCATGTCCCAAAGGTCATATGCTGCTTCCCTGGGGCTGTGGCTGATGACTCTTAGATTTTTGGTGTGAGGGATTGTTGATTCTAGGGATCTTTCTTTCTAATCCCAGTTTCCTGACTCTAGTCTTTCTGAGAAGATTATCACATCTGCATTTCTGCAGACTTGGTTTCTGTTTGGGACAGAGAGACTTGGGGAGGGGGGGTTGGTTTCTGCCTTTAAATCCTTTAGGGAAATATATTCTGTCTTTTAAATATTTCCAAAAATATTTCGTTCTCTGGGGGGGGGGCTGACTTCCCACATAACTTAACACGGTTACGTTCACCAGCAACGATTCACCGATAGCGATTCGCTGAACAACTTTAGCAAAAAAAAAAAAAGTTGTAAATCAGAGCTGTAAAACTCACAACAAATGTCTCACTTAGCAACAGAAATGTTGGGCTCAGTTGGGGTCATAGGTCAAGGACTGCCTGTTACTTCCACATCCAGGTCAAGCTCCCCTATAAAACACTGTCTCTCTATCCCCTTTTCTCTGTAGCTGCCCCCCCAAGGAAAATCTCTTTGCTTTGAGGAATAGATTATTCTCTTTTCTCAAAGCTGTCTGGATTTCATTTTTATTTATTCTTGCGCAACCCTGGCTCAAATTGGAACCCCAAATTATTCTCCTGACAGTTTCCACCCTTCGGCCATCACCCCAAGCCCTGCAAAGTGGAGAAATTGGCTTCTCCCTTATGGCCATTTCCTGGCCACAAGGAAACAAGGCTGCAGGAAAGGAGAATGGAACTATGCCGTAATTAACCCAGCAGGGTCGGCTGGGGACATAACAGTGAAATGCTAATGTTAATGATAATATTTGAACCAGGAAGTTTGAAGGCGAAGAGGAATCTTTATGCTGGGATTTGGCCCCCAGCCTTCAAAAATAGTTAAAAATTCCTTTTTTGTATATATTTCTTTTGAGTAAAGCCGACGGCATTTGCATTGATCCTAAGTGTTTGCGGATCACTTCCTCTGGGTTCACCGTGCCAGGTGAGCATAACTGCTGAAACAATTCAAAAGTTTTACGAATCTCAGGTAACAGCGCAGAAAAAAAAAAAAAAAAAGAGGAAGAACTTTTAATAAATATTACATTTATTTAAATTTGATTTTTTTTCCCCTTGTTAATAATAAAAGCTCGTGTCGGTCTTTGGGGTTTTCCTCCTCTGCCCTGTTTAATACGGCATGAGAATTATTTATACTTTTTAACTTTCAGTCAATTGTCAATCATTCGCGTTTCAGAGGTTTTAGATTCCGAGGTGGATAACAAGGGAAATGGAGATTGGAAATATTGACTATTTTAAGAACCGATTTTTTAAAAAGAAAGAAAGATTCATTGGAATTCTGGGAGGAGAACCAGTTGCAGGTGTTAAAAAAAAAAAAGAACCAAAGAAAAAAGCAAAATAATTTTGTACCTAAATGTACCTCATTGATTGCAGGGCTTGATCGATTCCACTGGGACCAGCTGCAACCAACATACATTTTTGATACTTAATTATAGTATTTTGATGTGGCTGGGTTGCTACACGGGATGTGGGATTGGGAGAGAGAGAGCCAACCTCTTTTACCTGCAAGGAAACCAAATATTTCAAGGGAGCGCCAAGAATGCTCCCACCAACACTGACAGGGGAAACCACTAATATGTCAACAGAGAACATTCTCTTCCCTTCTAGCACTGATAATGTTACCTAGTCGGGTCGTGAAACGCCTGCAAGAAAACAACTAAGTTCAGAGAACACCAAGGACGCCACAGTCCTCCTCCTCCTCCTCCTCTCTGCAAACCCCACTCCCTTCTAACACTGATGATGTTACCTAGTCGGGTCATGAAATGTCTGCAAGAAAACTGCCAAGCTCAGAGAGCACCAAGGACCCTCCAGTCCTCCTCCTCCTCCTCCTCCTCCTCCTCCTCCTCCTCCTCTTCCTTCTCCTCCTCCTTCTCCCTTCTAGTACTGGTGATGTTACCTAGTTGGGTCATGAAATGTTTGTAAGAAAACAAGCAAGCTCATAAAACACTAAGGGCCCCACAGTTCTCCTCCTCCTCCTCCTCCTCCTCCTCCTCCACCACCCACACCACCTCCCTCCTCCTCCTCCTCCTCCTCCTCCCTCCTCCTCCTCCCACCACCCCTCCACCTCCCGCCTCCTCTTCCACCTCCTCCTCCTCGTCTTTTTCTCTGCAAATCCTACTCCCTTCTAGCACTGATGATGTTACCTAGTTCGGTCATGAAACATCAGCAAGAAAACAAGCAAGCTCGGAGAGCACCAAGGACCCCACAGTTCTTCTCTCCTCCTCCTTCTCCTCCTCCTCCTCTTCCTCTCTGCAAATCCTACTCCCTTCTAGCACTGATGCTGTTACCTAGTTGGGTCATGAAACGTCTGTAAGAAAACCACCCATCTCAAGAGTTTCATGACCCACCAAGGACGCCACTCTTCTATTCCCTGGGGGAACCATCTACCCAGCATTCCCACTTTCAGGAAATTCTATCAGCAAGACGAAGTTTGCTCCCTGCCGGACGGCTGTGGCCGCGATTAACTCCTGGTAATGCAAACGGTGCATTCCAGGTTAGGCCTCCACCTCCTGTGTCTGAATGCTCCCATCAGCAACTTGAGGATTTCTGGCCGGTTGTTCAAAAGACTCCAGGGGCCCATTTTTGCAACCTGATTTGCAATTAAGAAAACAATAACTAAAATTAAAACAGCTTGCTTTACGGGCTGGGTGCTCAATAATTATAAAAGGAAGCACGCTGGAGAGGTGGGAAGGAAGGGAGGAAGAACACGCGACAAGAAACCCAACAGCAGAGGGACACTGCAGAAAAGAGCCAGGGGCTTGATGGCGATCAAAAATTCACTCTTGGTGAATAAGGAAGCCAATTTGATGGAGGCTGTGGAGAGATTGGATGTCCTTTAATTATAGCTGGTTGTCTTCGTGTTTCTGAATTTCCGCAACTTTAGGATCTCCCAGCGAGCATCAGGGACCCCACAATTGACATATTGATGATGAGACCTACGATAGTTGGGTAATGAAACACCTACAAGAAAACAACCAAGAAAGCACCAAGGACCCCCCAATCCTCCTCCTCTTCCTCCTCCTCCACTCTGCAAACTCCCTCCCTTCTAGCATTGATGATGTTACCTTGTTGGGTAATGAAACGTCTACAAGAAGACAACCAAGCTCAGAGAGCACCAAGATCTAGTCTTCTTCCTCCACCTCCACCTCCTCCCTCTCTTCCTCCCCCCCTCTTCCTCCTCCCCCTCCACTCTGCAAACTCCCTCCCTTCTAGCACTGATGATATTACCTAGTTGGGTAATGAAACGTCTGCAAGAAGACAACCAAGCTCAGAGAGCACCCACCCAGAGCTACAAATGTTATTTTCTATTAATATGTCAGTTGTAAGGAGGTCCACTCTTTAGAAAGTTTTCTGGGCGAATTGTGTCACAAGGCTGAGCACGCTCTTCTACAGCTAGCTCGACTGTACCAAATTCTGGGTACGCTCACCTGTATGCCTTTGGATGCAGCTGATCCTTCTGGAACTCAAATTCCTCTCTTTGCATTAATGCCGTACTCTAAATCCTACACAATCCAAGTATTTCGATTTTCCAGATC